>MDKI01283028.1:0-37724 GCA_005239505.1 Nicotiana paniculata | reverse complement strand
TAAGACCATTCAACATTGTATATTTGTAACTCTGATAGTATTACGATCATAATGGATCCACGTGGTGTTAAAGGGGTTTCAGTTGAATCTGCTTCATTGAAAATTTATATTATATATAGTGATAAATTATATTTAAAAGAAGAAAATCTCTACTACAAAAAATAATTTGAATCCGCTTTAACACAAACATGCTCTATGCGGGGGTGGTCAAACAGGTTCAAATTAAATATCATCTTGTCCTTCAAATTTATTACTCTCATTTCCTTTGTCATAACACATACACAACTTCTTATAAATAGCAAGGAAAATTATAAAAAAATTTAGTTATCGTAGAGTTACAAATATTTGTTAAATGAAATTTTTTGGAGTAAAATTTGTTAAATTAAATAGATAAATTTTTTAAAATAGAGATAGATAATCTTTTTTAACCTTAAAATATTTTCAAGTTTGTTAAAGTTGTAGCGTGCCAACTTCAAAATGACTTCGTTTTGAAACTGTATTAAGAACAAAAAAGGATAACAAAATGATCAAGCCCTATTTGTCATGCCCGACACTATTTATACTATTAAACACGTTCGTCTTTAACTGAACTTGCATGCGCAAAATTCTAGAAACGCCATTGATTACGAGTTTATGTCCATTCCTCATCAATGCAATTTTTTTTGTTTTCTCCTATAAAGAGGGTAATAAAAAAGCGAAATACATAAAAACAAAAGTCTCAAGACAATTGGTTAATTTAACACATGATATAGTCATGTGATTCCACGAAAAAATAATCCTTAGATTTGCATAATTTATTTTTTGGAGAGACCAAAAGCACATTTAAAATTCTAGAAATATGTAGTTAGAGGAATAATAGCAGTTTTCCCATGGAAAGTTTGCGAAGAAAATGAGAAAGATACACAGTAGAAGAGAAAAAGAAGCCACTGAATACCATAACGGGCTAACCGATCGTTTAGAATCCTCGTTCTCTAATTTGAGAATTTTTGTAGGTTCATTTAGTAATTTGTGTCTTACTGATATTGGTGATTTGGGTCCCAAAGGGTTCGAAAGCTTTTTGGAATACTTGATTCCTAATTAGAAGCTTTGAAATTCATACAGTTGACCAAAGTCAACAATTTGGGTTAACATGCTTAGAATCATGGTTTGAAACTTCTAATAAGTTTTTATGATGATTTGGAGACTTCAGGGGTTCGGGTGAATTTTGGCACTATTGCATAAAAATTAAAAAATTTATATTCCCTAAGTTGATTTAAATTGTCGATTTGCTTATAACGATTTGCTCTGTATTTTATTGGATATTAGGTTTGGGTCATGGGTCGTCCATGTCGACTGACTGAACCATTTAGAAGAGATAAACCCGGTAGAAGTTAATTATCTAGCGAAATTTATTAACTCCTAACTTCACATTGGGAGCGTACAAACAGTTCAGCCTATCGGCAGTTTTCCCATGAGATTCTTCCTCACAAAAAGACGAAAACGTTAAGGCATTTAGTTCGTAAAAATAAAATTTCAGTTACAGGAGACGAAATGGACTTCGGGCAACTAATCTTGGTAGAAATTATAACAATTTCTGTTACGCATAATGTCACTCCCCAACCTTGGAAAGTACGACCAACACACAATACCCGTAGGTCCGTGCAAACCAACGTACGTACTTAAATCTCTCAGCATGAACTTGGGAAAATCAAGCCTCTCAGTATGAAACTAGGATTAGTAATTGTTCATCCTTTACTATGGCACTTAACCTTGAATATATGCGAAAATGTACATCCATTGATATTTCTAATAAAATTTACTTACATCTGACCACGAGTCTACACGCCTCTAAGAGTATCACGACACATATAGTCAGAATAGGGCTCCACCGTATACAAAATAATTAGGAGATACACTCCAGTACCTATCGACTTTTAAATAGCTGCTTTAGAGAAGTGGAGTACGACAACCAATCCACTAGAATGTACACTCTACGGGGGAGGGATGTCACCAGTTCTATCTGCACATGTGGTGTGAGGCCCCTCAAAAACAATTCCCTATTAGTCTGAAACCACAAGCACACTCACAAGTCGCTTAAGTGTCATCTTGCTTTCCACGAGGGGTTATGGACTGTAAAAACTTAGATGATCAGGATAATACGTTTACGAGTTGTATTGGATAGTGTTGAGGGCCTAAGGAGATTCCTAGGACTAAGTCATGTTGGGAACTATGCAATGGGCTAAAGTTTCACGAAAAATTCGCACAAGGTCCGACTTCAAATGCATGTTTCTGTCAAAATATAAAGAATTAAGAGGTGATGTACCTAAAAAATTAAATCCCTTTGAGTCTAGTTTCCAATTCATCAAACCGTTCCCCATTTGGATATGTATAAAGAAAGTTATGGCCATTTTATCGTACCTATGTCATATGCGCGGCCATACATATTTGGGAGTTTCTGGATTGTGTGCGCGGCCAGATGCGTGGCCACTTGCCCAGGTGCATAGAGGCTTACGTAGGAGACATATAAATACCCCAAGGCCTGGTAGAGAGAGTGTCTAAGTCATTTTTTTGAGCTAGGACTTTCTCTATCAATGGGAAACCGTCCCATACTTCCCTCCCATGAAGAAAGGTAATTTTTGGAGTATTTTTAGTTGATTATTACTCCTAAACACTTACAACAAGGATTAATCTTGAATATCCACAGATTTCTATTCAAATCCCCAAATTGGTCAACAACACTACAAGTGGGGATTCTCTAGAGTCTTACAACAAGAGGTATGTCTACCATCTCTAACTACTTTGTGATGATTATTTATGTATGAAATATATGTTAGGACTTATGGGATGGTGATTAGAAGCCATAAGTGTCTAACCTAGGTTGTGTGAGTTTTGTAGAGATTGTGAAATGGGTTAATTAAGGATATTGACGGTTTGGGTGTGAATTGTTGGGCATGCATGTGCTAATGGAAGTTGTGGATGGCCTAGAGACGACGGTAAGGTGACTCATTGGTATGAAATGTGGTTGTTAGGTGAAGAAATTCCATTTAAGGAGGTTGTTGAGAGATATGCACATTAGATGTTTGATAAAATGTCTAAATAACTTGAAGTATAGAAATCTTACTAATATAGTTACAAATGTGTTGCATTGTTGTAGATAGAAGTTGTATAGTGCCGTAGACGCCTTAGTATTATTAAGAGGCGAATTTCAGGTATGTATGGCTAAAACTCCCTCTTCTTAGAAATTGAACCCTCTTGGTGTCTATGCAATTGGTGTAAGTTCCAAACTTCATTGATGTAGAAATTGCTATTCCAAATGTGTTTGTGTTGCAAGAATATATGTGCAATATGTATTTCAGTCTTCCCATTATGCTATCTCGTCATTTGAGGATGTGTTAAAGATATGGAATATGTGCTAAAATGCCTAGACTTCCAGTCGAGTTTGAATAAAGGTTGTTATGCTAAAGTATGTGAAGGCCTCTACTTACCTATGATCTGTAATTGCTCTCGTGTGTACTCTAAGAAGCCCTTCCCGCGTGATTCAACCTATGGACTATCCAAATCTAGCCAAATTATCTTAATATCATTAATAAAAACCATAGGAATTGATTCCAAATGATAAAGCTAAGGTCTTTAACCAAAATCAAAAAGTCAACCCAAAAATTAAAATCCCGGGCTCGCGCCTTGGTACCTAACCGAACTCACAAATTCCGGACACCCATACTGATACGAGTCTAAATATATATGTTTCATCCAAATATGACCTCAAATCGATCCGAACTGTCCAACTCTAATGTGATATAATAACAAAAATCCTCGAAATGAGATGTTAAATAGACTGCCAGGCATACCCTTCATGATCGCTGGTCCAACTTCGCAATCACAGAGCATAATCAATCACTGCTTAGAAAAGTCCCTCCGCGAACGCGACATCCAGGTCGCGAACGTGATGCTTTCTACCTCCAAGCCTACGCGAACACGTCCATCCTCTCGCGATCGCGGAAGCAAAAATCCTGATCTCCTAGCTGGACTCCCCTTCTATGCGCACACGTCAACCCTCACACGACCGTGATGACCACTTCCACAAAATCTTCGCGTACACGTTGAACAACCACCCTTTCTAACAAATATACCCTACGCGATCGTGGCTGCTTTCTCGCGACCACGAAGAAAGAAATTTGACTTTAGAACTCAGCAATGCCAAAACATGGAGAAATGGTCTGAAACCTATCCAAAGCTAAATCAATAATCTAGATAGACCTCCCCATGTGAAACAACCTTCGGACGACTCGAATATGTTCAAAGAAATTAATATCATAAATAAAAGCCATATGAAACAATAATGGAGAATAACGGTTCGATCTTTAATGAAAATAAAAAAAGTCTACACAAAGAGTCAACCCCGGGTCCGCACCTTGATACCCGAAAAAACTTACAAAATATGAACACCCATTCCGATACAAGTCGAATATACAGAAATCATCCAATTACGACCTCAAATTGGCTTTCAAATCATCATTTTATGTTTTAGAAAGTTTTTACCAAGAATATCCAATTTTTCAAATTCAAATCATTAATTAAATGTTTAAAACAAAAATAGAATCATGAACTTAATCAAATTCCAAGAACACTTACCCCAAAATAAATCGTGAAAATCCCCTGCAAAATCTCCCAAATCCGATCTCTCTAATTAAAAATGTGAGAAAATAACATAACCCTCGAAATAGAGTACTTTTATATTCTGCCCAAGCATTCTCTTGGTGATCATAGGACCTTCTACGCGATCGCGAAGAACAAAAATGAAGGCTGCCAAAATTACTCTTTCACGAAGGCGTAAATTCAGTCGCGAACGCGACACACAATCTCCAACAACATACACGAATGTGATGTCTCCCACGCGAACTCAGATAACAATTCTCCCAATGCTCCTTTCAGCTATCCTCATATGTGACCGCGTAACCTAGCACACAATCATGATGGCTAAAGTCTTCTAAGCTTCACGAACGCGTGATCATCATCGTGAACGCGATGTAGAAAATGCCCGGCGCCAGATTACACTATGCAAACGCAGTCCCTTATTTGCGATCAGAATGAAGAAAACTAATTATCAGAACCAGTAGTTCTAAACATGATAAAATAACCTGTAGCCCATCCGAAACTCACCCGAGGGCCCCGGGACCCCGTCCAAGCACACTAACCAATTCCTAAACACAATTTGCATTCGCTTGAAGCCTCAAATCACATCAAAAAACACTAAAAATATGAACCGCACATCGATTCAAGCTTAATTAACTAATGAGCTTCAAACTTCTAAAACTAATGCTGAAACATATCAAACCAATTCCTAGTGAGCTCAAATTTTGCATGCAAGTTCCAAATGATACAACAGATCTATACCAACTCCCGAAATTATAATCTGATCCCGATATCTATAAAGTCAACTCCCGATCAAACCTCTCAACTTTCCGAACCTTCAACTTTCCTACTTTCGCCAAAGAGCATCAAAGCAACCTACATATCTCCAAATCCAAATCCAGATTATCGCTCAAGTCCAAAATCATCATAAGAACCTACCGGAATCATCGAAACACCATTCCGGAGTCGTTTACACAAAAGTCAAACTTCGGTGAACTCTTACCACTTAAGTTTCTAAAACAAGAATCATTCTTCCAAATACATTTTGAATCGCCTGAAAATCGAAACCGACTATACATGCAAGTCATAATACACAATACAAAGCTACCCGGACCTTAAACAATCGAACGAGATGCTAGATCTCAAAACGACCGGTTCGATCGTTACACTTACGTAGTAAAAGCTACTTGGGCAATAAGACACCTCAAACACCGTTTAAAATCTCATACGACACCATCAATGCGCCAACAATCCATAACAAAAATATAACTAATAAATAAAAACGAACTCGGGTAAAGAACTATCCAGTACTTATAACATCCAAATCAACAAGACAAACTCTATGAACCAATCTCAAAGATAAGAAATAAAACACACGAAATACGTATAAGGGACCGTACTCAACATCTTAATTTTTTGGCGTGCAATCGGATCCACACATGATGTCGTTGCAGCGTGCAATCCGATCCAAATATCATATACATGGCGGCATGCCACCTGATCCACACATGATAATCAGTAAGGGAATACACATCAAGCCAAAATGCTCATATCTTCTAAACATTTATCAATCAACCACAAGCATGCCAAGTGCATGAACATAATCCTGGGAAGATAGATAGCGCCATGCGCTAAAAAATGCCAAACACGATTGAGGTGCAATAAACAACCTGCATCTTGAGAGCTATCTCGCTCATATAACACCACAAGCTACACAGGATCATATCAAGCGTGTTAATAATCAAGCCGTCTCACAACCCACATGGCATAAAATATCAGCAATTAAATAGATGAAGGCAGGAATAACATCCACCGCGACCGGAGACCTGTCCATAAGCAATCCTATGTCGAATAACCATATCTAATCTGGCATAAAATAAACATTCACATTAGGTCTACCAACAGACCTCAAGCCGATTTCAATCATCCCAAAATGGGTCAATAACCTTCCAAAGATCCACAATGACCAAATTTATGACACGTACGATCTACCGTCCAATCCGGAAAAAATTCCACAGTTTGCAACTAAAGGAATAGAATGTCTCTCAGACATAAACTCTCCCATCAGCGATAGTACCAGAATCTCCATACCTGAGTTCAATCTATGCTACTTAAATGGCTGACACATCGCACTTACACGATCATCCTGTGGGAGATACTTCCACAACCTTACACAACATATAGCAAAATCTACACATCCATGGCTACAAGCAACACTATTTCTGTAATGCAAAACAAGAATCCGTAATTCAATACACGATACCTCTCCCATTGAACACTATTCTTAGGAAACACTAAAATAGCGCCAACATATTCTGAACATCTGAAATATTTCCCCGATTCTCCAAGGTCGTGACATCCCTGTCAAACTGGATCGTAACATTGATCCTTCAATTCCAATTCCACACCACTCACTCATTTATCATGTTATTATGCGAGGATACAAGAATCTTGTCATAAGTCCTAAACCACCAATAAAATAAACACTTCATCGACTAGAAACCCTTCACATAACTCATTTTGGGAGGAAAATCGCAACACGCGACCAAATTCACATAACCGCATAGAACACAACCTCAAGTGTGGCCTAAACCACCATAACTCTTTAGGGAACCATGTACACATAACAAAACCATTAAAATCAAATAGCTCTAAATGAATCAAATTAGGGAGACTTCCAAGCCCACAAGTATATCCACAAAAGACATGTATAGCCTTACCACACCGAAAGAACTGATCATTTCCTCAACCATGATGATCCAAACCACTACTAACTGACTCAACTTATTTCGATTTACTCTTGACTTGCCTTCGAAGTAATACCTCTTTTCAAACACATAAAGGACCTCAATCAACACTCATCCCGAGTGATCCCAAATCATAAGACCATGTCCCCGAGATTATGACTTGATACTATTTTGATTTATGAATTGATAATATTATTGTTGTGTACTTGTGAGAATTATGAATTAAACAAGTTATTAGCGAGTATCATTGATCATTCTTGCCTCTATTACCTCGTCGAGGTTAGTTATGATACTTGTTGAGTACATGGAGTCGGTTATACTCATACTCCACTCTGCACTTAATTGTGTGGATCTAGGTGTTGGACCGAGTCGTGAGTCGCTGTGATTCGTTGCTGACGGTTGCAAAGAGACGAGGTAGACATGCATTTCGACCACAGTCTTTGGCGTCTTTTTTCATTTCAGTTTTGTTGCTTATCATTGAGATAATATTTTCATTTTGTATTCGAGGCTTATATTTTTATTTTAAAGTTCATGACTCAGTGTTACCAGTTCGGGGGAGGGGGAGGGGGGATTGTTGTATATTGATGCCATTATTTGTTATGTTCGGCTTGCTTAGCAAGTGCATTAGGCACTATCACGATCGGTTTGTGGTTTTAGGTCGTAACAATTAGGAAAAAACCGCTTGGAACAACATACCTCTTACTCCATGTAGAAAAATATTTTATGAAAATTAAATTAAAGAATTGTATAAATTAATGATCTTAAAAAAGGTAACGCTATACATCTATCACTTTGTAAGGATTCCATCACCTCATGAAGAATTAACAATGTAATTCAAATCCAGGTCCCGCTTTAGTTCTTCTTTTTCTTAATTCTATTGCGCTTCTTGATTTTTAACCTTTAGCACTGTTATTTCCAAGCTGGAAAATCATCTCAAGTTGTGCACAAGACAATTTGGTAAAAGAGCATGCTGTAATGAGAATATAACTAAGTATATAAAAGAGCAAGTTTCCATGAGTTCTCCTCATGCTTATGCATAAGTCCTTCTGATCGATGAATGTGTGGCTGATTAGCTCTTCTGTCCAACACTACCTTTTTTTCTTTTTGCTTTCATCCTGACCTACAGATCAAGATAATCTATATATTTTGTATTACAATAAGTTGTGTACGTCGGATTTTGCACAAAAGCATTGTCTCTATTATCACAATTTGGCTTGAATTATAATTGAAATTGAGTTAGAGATTGTTATAATTTGAGTCTTTAGTTCCTGTTGCAAATTGTTATATACTTTGTTATATTCTCATGCGATGTCAACCTATTGTATATATACATATTTATCTTGACATCTATTGTATATATACATATTTATCTTCTGAGAAAATATTGTTATGCCCATATATAAGAAAAATCTTGGCGTAGAAGTGTCGCATGATACCCCTGATCTCTTCCACTTGTTGAGGTCCAATTCCAAAAAACTACGAATCTTTTACGATTCAAAAATCAAGTCAGGGAGTACTACACGTATACACGAAATACCTCAACAAGTGGTGGACATGGAAGAGATTTTTTTTGCAAATGCCATATGATTACCAAGCTATAAATAGAAGAACTCGACCATATCTTGCAACAACTTGAGTTGGCTTGGACGTGTATAGGCTCGTATCTCAAAGCTAGGGTAATTTCAAAACATTCCTTCACTACCAATATGGTTGTTCTAATTATGAGTGCCAGCAAGAATAAGGTATCAATTGGGTGCCCCAAGTTTTTGGCTACAGAATCTAAGTTGGGACCGACTATATGTGTCTACAGAGGATGTGAAGGCGATGATGATGACGATGATGATGATGCGTCAAAGGTGGAACCAGCTGCATGATGTTGTAATGTTAGTTCCTACAGAAACACATATTTAGTAATACATATAGCTAGGTAATTCCCATGTTTCTTTGCTGCAGATGCTGCTCTATAGAGAATTAACAATGTTGACATCTAAAAGAGAGAGACATGTAGTACGTCTGTAGAGAAGGAAGAGAGCAATGCATGAGATAGATATCTTCGTGTTTTCTACTTACAGTAATATATCTGTGTATCACACTATTATCCCTGCCATTAATAAATGATGATGGAGTACTAATTGAGTGGTAAACCTCCTATGTTTTAATGATTTCTATATTTATAACTATGCAATCATGCAGCATGTTTCACTTCGGCAGCTAATTTATTTTTGAATTCATATTTATACATCTTTTTTATCTTCTTCGAATTACAATAATTGATAAGCCTAAAGTTTGAAATATATATTGAGTTCAAACTTCATGCCGATGGCCTGAAATCTGAATGTGATAAGCCTAAAGTTGCGCTATGGGCCAAACTAAGGGCCATTAGCGTGAAGTCCGAAATACATTTTTCGAGCGATTCATAAATTAATGTGTCTTTTCTACTTTAGGACACATCCAATCACTCTCTGTAAAATAATCAGTTGAGATCTACTCCCGAGATAGCATCTTTCCATAGCATTCCTCAAATCAATTTTTTTTTATCTCTTCTTTTATTTTTAACTTAGTAACTGAAATCATCAAGATTGACACAGATATCATCCCTACCAAATGGAAAGTTCTCATGGTTCACTAAAATTTGGACAAAGCGACTTCCTTTTAAAATTTCAAGAAAAGGAAGAAATATTGCTTCTCCCTTGGGAATTATTCACCTGGTGGAACAGGAAAACCAATAATGTTGTACACAAAATGATACTAAAGATTACTCCTAGCATAGCATGTTAGGAGATATGGAAAGCCAGATGTGCTAGAAGGTATGGTCAGTGGTCTAAGCCAGATGGTGGCAACAGATATATTTTCAAATCAAAATCATCATTGGGCAGAAATTCAGCAACATAGATAGCTTTTGGGATTGGAAGAAAGTGCGCAATTTAGCACTCAATTACAAGCCAAGGCTCACTAGTAGAATGGTATAGAGGAATAGCTCCCCGGACAGCTCTCTCATCCTCAACACAGATGGCAGCAACATGATTAACATGGATAAAGCTGGGGCATGTGGAATTGTTAGGAGAAGAAATGGAGACATGGTTATAGCCTTTGCCAAACCCCTTCAATTCCCAACAATTTGCTCTTTTTGGTGTAGAATGGTGTTGTGCGAACAACATCTCCAATTTTAGCCATAAATTAGATTCTCTACTGATAGTTTAGATGATTCACGGAAAGATTAACTCCCCCTGGAATCTTTACAATGTTAAAAAGATCAAAAGAATGGTAAGAGGTCACAACATACAAATCTCTCACTGTTTTAGAGAAGGGAATATGGTGACAAATGCCTTAGACAAGCCTGCTACCAACCTCAGCCAACATGTCCTATATGTTTAGGAAAGTCAATTTCCTAATGATGCCTGAGGAAATCCCCCTTCTTTTAGAATAAGGGCAGCCAAGCACAGAGGTTGATTTTATGAACCGCTATGATGTTATCTCCATACTTCTATCCAGGACTCAACAAGCTAATACTAGTATACTTAGCTCCCCTAATCCAAATGAAGACTTCATTGAGCAGTCGCAATCTCGATGACTATTGATTGGTTGCGTCCAATCCAAGCATTTTACTTTTCTAGTTAGGTTAACTAGTATTATCGGAGGTGAGGTATTCTGTCCCCCTCTTGTTATATTAACTTTTGGGATTTTAGTTGACATGGTAGGGGCCAATGCTAAATCCCCCTCCACCACGAGAGGTGATCCTGGGTGGATGGTTTTAATAAAATAAAAAATAAAACAAAAAATATCATCTTATGTTTGTTGATGAACTAATCTTTCCGGTGTTTAAATTTCAGGGTATTAGGACTTTGCAAAATATGGTTTCTAACCATTTTAATTTAATTAATGTATTTATTGTAGAGGATAATGAAATGGGGTTAATATTCATAATATTGTTGACCATACTGAATCACAAACAGTAGATTGTGAGGTTGCAACTGATTGTAGTTCAAATGAGAGTAAAGATTATACTACTTTTTCAGATTATGAAGATTTAGATGTACTTGCACTAAAAAAAAGGACGATTTTTGATAAGTTGATTGATTACAAAGAACTGTATAAAGGAATGACATTCAAATATATATCTAAGGCTAGAAAAGTGATAAATTTGTATTGCTTAGCAAATTGTTATGGTTTAAAACAACTCAAGAGTGATACCAAAAGATTGAGGTACAAGTGTGAGGTTGGCTTCCCCTTTGTGTGTATCATTTATGAGGATAATCATGGTGGTGGGGTTAAGATTAAAACTCTTAATTCAAAACATAAGTGTAACCCTGTATATGAAAACTCTAGGATAGATTTTAATACTATAGTAGAATATTTTAAGAACAAGCTCAGGACATTCTTATGATCAAAGTTAAGGAGATGAGAGTGTCCTTAAAAAACATCTTCAACATCAATGTTAGCCATGCAAAGTCTAAGGTCCAAGAGAATGATACTTGAATCCCTTGCTGGTAGTTTTACTGATGAGTGTAATAAGATAGAGGCATATGTAATGAACTGAACCTGAGTAATCCAAGGAGTGATGTAATAATTACCTTATCAAATGATGCACTTGCTGAAGAAAATAGAAGATTTTCTAGGATGTATATATTTTTCCATGCTCTAAAATTGGGGTTTAAAAGTGGGCTGAGATCCTTTATTGGTTTGGATGGAACTTTCTTGAAAAGAAAGGCCAAAGGTCAACATTTAATTGTTGTTGCTCTAGATTCATAGAATCATTTTTATCCTATTGCTTGGGCTGTTGGGAAAACAGAAACAAAGGTCACCTGGACCTAGTTCTTGACATTGCTGAACGATTCATTAGACCTCAAGCTGGGGGAGGTTACACATTTATGTCAGACATGTAGAAGGTACTTGTACTGTTTCACTTCAATGTTATTCTTTTAAAATTATTGACAACTTCCTTTCTATTCTAAGTGTTTAATTTTGTACATTCTTATATGTAGGGCTTAATTGAGGCAGTTCAGGCAATAGTTCTTGATGCACACCACAGTATGAGGCACATAGAGGCTAACTGGTGTAGAAGATGGAGTGATAGGGATTTGAAGAAAAAGTACATATGTTGGTGTTCATGGAGTAGCTATGAAGAAGACTTCAAGGATCAATTGAAAAACATGGGGTAAATTGATAATGAAGTTGTTGAAGACTTGTTTAGGTATCCTCCACAATCATGGTGTAGAGCATACTTTGACACCATATGCAAGAATCAACAAGTGGATCACAACTTAACATAATCCTTCAACTCATGAATACTAGATACTAGGAACAACCCAATTATTAGAATGCTTGAGGACATAAGAGTTAAGGTGATGAATATATTGAGAAAACATGAAGGTGATGTAATGACATGGTCTGAATATATAAGTCCTTATACCATGCAATTATATTATCGATTTTTGAGTAGTGCACAAAAACTTACTTTTGATTCTAATGGACAAGATGGTTATGAGGTGAATATAGGAACTTCTGAAAAGCACAGAGTGAACTTACTGAAAAACTTCAGTTGTAGAACATGGTACCTCACTGGAATCTCATGTCCTCGTGTTATTAGAGCATTAATGTATAAAAAAATAAACCCTTTGTCTGAGATTCATTGGTGGTTCACCAAGAAAGCTTATCTCTCCACTTATGTACATAAGTTACAACCAATTAAAGGAGAGAATCTTGAAGATAGAGTCAGCTCATGCAACCTGTTAGTCAATATGGCTGGTAGGCCTAAAGTGAAGAGGCAATTCTGGTCCTCATTACATGTTTATGCCAACACCACATTTGTCTAGGAAATAATCCATCAACAGATTTTGACTAGCCAGAAATAGAAAATCCATACCCACCGTGTGTTGGAGGCAAATACTAGACTCCAAAGGAGTGAACAACTAGGCACAACAACGGGAGCGAGGACTCTTAATTATATTGGTGATGCCAGTGGTGTGAGTTTGCCAACACAACTTCTTACTCACCCAAAAATCTTACATGGAGAGGAAAAACTGTCATAACAGGAAACTAACTAGAGAGACAACGACTAGCCACGTTAAAGTCAAGAAAGGAAAATAGCAATTCACAAAACTAGTCATATTCTGAACATGTGGCAGTTTTTGGTGTCTTTTATGATGTAATTATTGCATGTGACAGTACTGTTAACTTAAGTGTTAGGTGCTTTAACTGTTGAATGTGGATTTCATTTTGTTACTTGCATGGCATCAGTTTTTGGAGTAATAAAGTGACATCCCTTTTGGGTCCTTTTAACTGAATGGTGTTAAATTACTTTATTGATTGATGAAGTTATGTAATTGTTGTGTTATGTTGCTGAATTTTAATGTCAATTGATATTGTCCAGCTATCTATTTCATTGTCCATCTATCTATTTCATTGTCCATCTATCTAATTCATTGTCCATTCATGAATGATGTTGAATTATACTCTACAAGTTCTATTAGAAAATCACAGTTGTATCAACCAACTAACATTGTAACAAAGTTGTATACTTAAACAACCAATAAAAACATAAGGGATATACATTATTGTATGATTTAACAATATAAAGCAACAATGCAACCTAACATTGACACCCACAAGTTAGACACTCACAAGTTAACACCTAACTAGAGCTAATATTACAATGAACACATCTTCTAAGCCATTCATTTCTTCATTAAAGCAATTATGAACCCCCAAAAAAGTGCCAATGAAATCAGAAGAATAATCCACATCTTTGATACTTTCTCTTCCGATGTTGAAAATTTAACCACTTGAGAATAGTTTTTAGCCTCCATGGTAGCTACTTCTTACTTCAATTTTTCCATGTCCAACTTAACAACATCCACTAACGACCCCAATTCTCTAATTGCTTTCATAGGTGAATCTTGAAAAGCTTTATCCTCCCACTCAATAAACCGACATGATTAAATTTGTCAATTACATTAAATTACATTTAGACTAAAAAACATAGAAATTAAACAATTGAAAATCCTGAGACATATGCAAAAAAGAAAAAAGAAAACTTTACAACCAATACAACTAACCTTAGGCTTTGAGCATTTATAAAACTTCCTTCAAGGATTAGAACTAGTTGTGGAAGTTAAGTGGTTGGCTATCATACCACAATGATACATAACGTGAGATGAAGAGCTTCCTTGAGACATTTTACATTCGAGGACGGACGAGAGTAGATGAGCAGAAATTTTCACTCTTCAATTGAACCCTAGAATTTATGGCTTTCCAGGTGGCACTTTAATTTCTTGGTTAGACAGGGGATAAAGATAAGGGTAATTTTAGCCACTTTCCTAACGGTAAACCTTTAAATAGTCTGATAATATAACAAGGGAGAGGAATGTACAATTTATAAAAGTAGATGGGTATATCACAACATTTTTCCTAGAAATAATGAAAAGGACACTCCACGAATGAAAATTAAAGCTGAAGCTGGACTTAATTAATTTATGAATACTTTTTTCGCACAGGGACTAATTAAAGAGCTGTTCAAGTTTTTATACATGCGATATATATGCATGCCGCCAATCATTTGTTGACTTCAATTCCCACAAGCTTGTAAGACGTATACATCCTGCTGACCAAAACTGATTTGATTTTAAAATGGAAGAAAATAATGTAAAGCTAGTCGTGATTAAGTATCCCCTTCTGGATTCCAATAGACCCACAATATGGAATGCAAATGAAGACTGATTTATATTCAGTTAATTTATATACAAGAAAACATAGTTTCTAGCATATTATTGAAGTAATTTTTGCCACTCTTTCACGTTTCAGCACACCATCCATATCAAAGAATTACCAAAATGATTCGGGTAAAAAATTTATAGAACAAATCTAGTCACATGTTAACTAAGTTCCAGGTTCAAGCAGTAATAGAAGTCCATCAAAAATATTAGATTCAATATAACAAAAGTGTTTGTGATAAATACATTATTATATGCAAACGTGATATAAGGAAATTAAAATACTCCACTCCAATTCTTCATTCAAAAGTCAGACCAGGACTCTTATAATATTTTTCCAGACGTACTTCACTCTCTCTTTTTCTCTCTAAGATGTTAACCTAGCTCCCTCTAGAAACAAATATTAAAAGATGGGAACCTAGTTATTGTATATTTCTAGCTACTATGTTGTTGTAGAAACTAATATTAAAACATCACGCTGCAGGCAAAGGCGGACCCAGGATTTAAGCTTAACGGGGGCACCATTGTTTTTACGGGCCTTTTGCATCCGTACCCGCTTTTTGTGCCACGTTTTAACTTATATCCGCTTTGTAAAAAAAATTGCATCCGTACCTGCTTTTGCGCATAACTTCAGCATGCGGAGCTGAAGTAGCAAAGGCAATCACGTAAAACTTCAGCATGCTAGTAGACGGGCCTGAAGTAGCTTGCGAACTTGTCTTGTAACTGGGGAACTAACTTCAGCTCTAGAGCTGGAGTTTTTGTCTTTGTAACTGGGCAACTTCAGCTCTAGTAAATCGGGAACTTTAGCTCTAGAGCTGAAGTTTTTGTCTTTGTAACTGGGGAACTTCAGCATACGGGGCTGAAGTTCCCCAGTTATAAAGACAAAAACTCAGCATATGGGGTTGAACACTGGGGAACTTCAGCTCTAGAGCTGAAGTTTTGTCTTGTAACTGGGGAACTTCAGCATACGGGGCTGAAGTTCCCTAGTTACAAAACAAAACTTCAGCTCTAGTTATAAAGACAAAAATTTCAGCATACTGGGTCGAAGTTCCCCAGTGTACAAAGACAAAACTTCATCTTACTGGGCTGAAGTTTCCCAGTTTACAAAGACAAAACTTCAGCTTACTATGCTGAAGTTCCCCAGTTTACAAAGACAAAACTTCAGCTCTAGAGCTGAAGTTCTCTAGAGCTGAAGTTTTGTCTTTGTAATTGTCTTTATAACTTGGGAACTTCAGCTCTAAAGCTGAAGTTTGTAACTGGGAAACTTCAGCTCTAGAGCTGAAGTTTTGTCTTTGTAATTGTCTTTATAACTTGGGAACTTCAGCTCTAAAGCTGAAGTTTGTAACTGGGAAACTTCAGCTCTAGAGCTGAAGTTTTGTCTTTGTAACTGGGGAACTTCAGCCCCGTATGCTGAAACTTTGTCTTTGTACACTGAGGAACTTCAACCCAGTATGCTGAAGTTTTTGTCTTTATAATTGGGGAACTTCAGCCCCGTATGCTGAAGTTTCCCAATTACAAAGACAAAACTTCAGCTCTAGAGCTGAAGTTCCCCAGTGTTCAACCCCGTATGTTGATTTTTTTGTCTTTATAACTGGAGAACTTCAGCCCCGTATGCTGAAGTTCCCTAGTTACAAAGACAAAAACTTCAGCTCTAGAGGTGAAATTCCCCATTTAAGATGAGAACTTGGGTCATGAAGCAAAAGAAAGCAACTACTCCCACAAACCAACTCTTCTATCCAGTCTCTGTGACTGAGGGGGCTGCATAAAATATTTACAGGGGTCCTCCCTGTATTAACTTAAATATATATATATAATATATATACAATATTTTTACCGAGGCCAAAGGGTGTCGGTGGCCCCGCACCCCCTAGCGTAAGTCCGCCCCTGGCTGCAGGTGCCACCTTTGATGCATCATCATCATCATCATCACCATCATCCTTGTCGTCACATCCTCTGTAGATGCATATAGCAGATCTCAACTTAGCTTTTGTAGCCAAAAACTTGGGGCCACCGAGTGATACCTTCTTAATAATGCTGACACTCATGATAACAACCAAACTGGTAATGAAGGAGTTCTTTGAACTTACCCTAGCTTTAAGATATGACCCTATACACGTTCAAGCCAACTCAAGTTGTTGCAAGAACCGAAAGGCCTTTGCAAAAACATCTCTTCCTTGTCCACCACTTGTTGAGGTATTTCTTGTATATTTGTTTTTATCGATGTGTGTAGTAGTCTCTCACTTGGTTTGCGAATCGTAAGAGATACGTAGTGTCACACCTCCTTTTTCTCGTAGGAGTGTGATAGAGAGTTTTTTCAATTTAAGTGACATAATCGAATTTGAGATTATTTATTTAATTTTCTGAGTCACCAACCCGATTTTTTACGGTGTTCCGAGACACCATTTATTTTTAATTTCCCAAATCGAGAAAATTTTTGACTCCGTTTAAATAGTCTGCGAACCAGAAGACCGGGTAAAGAATTCTGTTAACCCAGGAGAAGGTGTTAGGCACTCCCAAATTCTGTGGTTGTAGCACAGTCGCTTAATGATTTATATTTGGCCTAAATTTTTTAATTACTGATTTTAGTACCTAGGTGCATTTTACATTTTACCGTTTCTAATTATTCAACTATTTGTATTTAAAGAATTATTTTAAGACGGGTTACGTATACGTATACCCATTTAGTTTTGATACGTCAAAAATCATGTCACGCGTACATGTACACAATTCATGACATTGATTTATATAAGAAAAATAATAAAAGTCGCGCGACCGCGTACCTTGGATTTACTTAAAATCGAGATCACGTCACGCGAACATGTACGCAATCACGATAGTTATTTTAAAAGTCTACGAGCATTTCTACGAGTGTTTTTGAAATTTTATTTGTCTCACGAGAACGTGTACACAATTAATAATATTTTTATCATTATTTGAAGTTATGGTCGGGTCACATGAAATGCACATTCGAATAAATATTTACGTATCATGACCATACCACGGGAACCGTACCCATAGCCACGATGATTTGATTACGCGCCTAAAGCATGCTACCATATGTGAGTTATTCTTTCTAAATTAGTTTGAAATTATTGTAAGGCCAACAACCATGAAATTTATTGGTGGATTAGTGGTGGAGTTTTAAACTATTGATAAGTTGATTTATTAAACAAAACATTTATACCCATGTGAGTGCAAATGAAGATATAAGAAATAATCTGTGAAGGACAAAACTCACAAGCTAATGCGAACTAACTGTGTGCTCCGTCGGTCAATTAATTCAATTAGCCCCAATGTCCCTTGTCACACCTCCTTTTTTTCAACTACCTCCGAGTAAGAGGGTAATAAGGGATTTTTTTCACATTATTCGATTTTTGGGATTTATTTAATTTCAGAGTCGCCATCCGGATTTTTACGGTGTTCCGGGACACCATTTATTTATTAGAAATCCCAAAACCGAGGAAATTTTGACTCTATTTAAATTGTCTGCGAACCAGAAATCCGGGTAAGAAATTTTATTAACTCGGGGGAAGGTGTTAGGCACTCCCGAATTCCGTGGTTCTAGCACGGTCGCTTAATGATTAAACTTTTAATTACTGCTCTTGTACCTATGTGCATTTTTAATCTTTTTACCGCTTTTATTATTCATTTGTATTTAAATAGTTATTTTGAGACGGGTCACGTATGCGTAAACCCGTAGAGTTTAAAATGTATCGAAAATCATGTCACGCGGACATGTACACAATTCTCGACAGTGAACACATTTAAAAGATAAATAGGGTGCGCAAGCGCATATTTTGTTTTGTTGTCAAAAAGAGACCGAAATTACGTCACGCGAACGTGTACGCAATTCCGATAATTCCTAAAAGTGTTTCTATGAGTATTCATTTTAGTCTTTATTTGTGTTACGTAAAACGTATACATAATTGGAGAAAAAGGTTTATTTGATCTTATCCATAGTTACGCGAACGTATACGTTGATGATTAATTAGTTTTTCTAAGTCCGAGGCATTCAATATCTAAAAGGCTTTCGAGATTCACTACATCTAAATTAAAAATCTCAAGACAAAATTTTAGATTCTATCCCTTGATAATTGATTTGAAACCCACTTGTGTTTAGTAGTAAGAAATTTATAGTGAATTTTGTAAATGAAATACTCCTCATGCTAATTGACAATAGAAGAGAAGAGACTAGTTACAGGTTGTTTAACACAGTTAATGGGTCTAACATTCCAGGCCCCACAGCCTGAAATTCAGACTCTATCAGGCTCAATTGGGCCGTGCTCACGAGTCTGGCCCAGCTCAGGTGACCTTAGCAGGTCTAGCCCATAACTGCTATAATAATAAACGTTTCAGATTTAGGAAAATACAACTGATCATAAATTTTATATAGTTCAGTCCTTAATACAACAAACAATGTATACAAATGACTATAAATACGCTATTACATTGTTCTTACATTAAAAATACAGGTTTCAATAATACAAAGAAAGTAAAAGGATCCCAATTAGCTGCTGCTTCTGTGCGAGCCAGCAACCTTTATGCTTTAGGATCTGTATTCTTCAGCCTTTAATCCCAAACTAACGGACAAAATTCATGTGCACTTCCAAAGACTGAATCTGATCATTATAGAGATCAGATTCAACCCTTTTAAATGTTGTCCTCATAGTGACATCCAATCATGTAAGGTCTAAATTGTCCAGACCAATATTTAAACACTTTACGGGATAAATTTGACCATTAAGGGGTCAAATTCACCACCCTTTAGTGCTTATTTAATGACTCTACTATGACTTCATTTACATAGAGGTAATCACAAAAGTATTTAAGAGAGGTTTATACTCTTATAATCACATGAATGGACAACCAAATTTTAATACGTAATCACCAGATTCTCCAGAAGGAAAGATAAACATGTTTTATGCATTTTATGAACTGAATCTGACCATAATGGAGGTCAGATTCAGCTTCAGTTATGCTGGACAATGGGAAACCACCATTTGGTATTTGTAGAATATTTAAACAAACTTAAACAAACCATGCATTTATCAAACCTTATGCAGTCAAAGAAATCCAAACGAGATACATTCGTACAACAGTATAAGACACATCCTCAGCTCTGAAAGTTTCATTCATTTTTTTTAAGACAAAGATTACATAGCTAAAATAAGAGCTCAAGCAAAAAAGAGAATCAACAAGTTATATAGCAAAAGTTCAGAGTTTAAGACGATTCATTCATTGATAAAAAAAAATTACATACCTTTAGAAAAAGAAAACAGCAAAATACTTGACCAAATAAAGGTCAAGTAGTAATCAGCAAGAAGGGAGAAGATTCAGCAGCAGCAAACATAAACTTTAGAACAAACATCTCCACAGAAAATATCCCAGAAAACTTTTGGAAAAAAAAAGCCAAACCAAAACTGAAAGCCAAATAGAATCCTGAAATGAGAAAATTCCACCCCAAAACCTTGAATAGTTCTTGAAGGAATAAACAGATTTCTTCCTATTACTTTTGGAATGATTCTGATCTTTTTATGTTTTCAGAATGTTTTTGCAGCTAAGAGAGTATTCTTTTTTTTAGAGTGTCCAAAAAAAGAAGATCAGATCCTTTTAATGGTAAAAAGTGTGTGTATATATAGGGGTATTTGGAGATAGGATATGCTTAGCATATTCCTTATCTAATAAGCTGAATATACTACAAATGCAGCTGTCAACCTTATCTTTAGGGACAGCTGCCCTCAATCTAGAAAATTTCAGCCCTTACAATTAGTATTTTATCCCAAAAAAATCTGATTTCCTAGTTCTAGAAGGTTCTTGGGTTGTTACACCTTGAAGTCCCTGAAATTACCACTAGGTAACCAGGGTTAACTTGCTTGGGGTTGACTATTGATTCTAATTAATTAAACCTAGTTGGGTTCCTTAGTTAATTAAGGCTAATATGTATTATCAACTTAATCCTAGTTTAATTGACTTAATTAAGATTAATCGACTTGGTTCCTTAAACTTAGGTTAGATGATTTGTTCAGTTAATGAAACCTAAATTAATTATCTTAAGCAAGAAATTTCTTTTAAGACTTAGTCAATTGTTTAAGAAACTAACCACCTAAGCTAGACTAGTTAAGCAAGTGTATTTTAGGAGGTCGTGACTAATTAGGGCAGCCTTGAGCTAAAATTGAACTAAATTAATTCATGGCCATGCACTAGCTCAGATTAACTTAGTATTATTCCTAAAAGAGCTAGGACAGACGACTCGAAGCATTACTGAAACAACCTAAAAGGAATGGTTGGCATGAGATTTGGTCTTAAAATGAAATCCAGAAGAGTTTCTAAACTAACTAGTCAAGATTCAAACAATGAAAAAAATCGAACTAGGTTCAATACACGAGATAGAATTAATCATACTCAATCGATTTAACACAACAAATAGTGAAGGACAACAAACAGATATGAATTTAGACATATTCATGATGATTTTTACAGAAATTAAACTAACGGCCTATTTGACATCATTGATCAGAAAGTACGAAACACATAGAAAAGGGGGGAGGGGGATGCCCGTTTGAGGACTTGGCCGGAAAAGTTGAAGGCTGCTGGACTTTGGCCAGACTCCGGTAGGGTTTGAAAATGAATCAAACCCTCATGAATCGATTGCTCTAGTCAAGAGCAATCGACCCATGAAGGTCTGAGCCATTAATTGTCTTTGAATCGGTCGGGGAGTAATTTTGGGGTTTTCAGATTCTTAGATCTGAAATTGACGCAAATCGATTGGGTTTTTAGGGAAACTAGCAACGGGAGGTGTTAGAGGAGATGATGGCGATCGCCTGGTTTAAAGTTGGGGTCGATTGGAGAAGCTTCGCCGCCGGAGGCGATTTCCAGCCAGTGGAGTTAACACAGAGTGAGAGAGTTGAGAGAGAGAAGGGGTATGGGGGTGTTAGACTTTGGTGAAATGAGGGGGTGGGGTGTGGTTAGGACATATATATACTTAGGGAATGGATAGTTCTCAGTCGTTGGATCTGAAAAGATCAACGACTGAGATTGACACTCTAAAAAATGGGGTCGTTTGGGTAGTGTATGGGGCAGGCCAAGCTTCAGCATATTGGGTGCTGAAGTCATTAAAAATGAACTAACTAACTTTAGCATGTTGGGTGCTGAAGTCTTACAAATGAACTAAATAACTTCACCATATTGGGTGCTGAAGTCATTAAAAATGAACTAACTAACTTTAGCATGTTGGGTGCTGAAGTCTTACAAATGAACTAAATAACTTCACCATATTGGGTGCTGAAGTTTTTAAAATTGAACTGAATAACTTCAGCACTGTTGCTGAAGTTTTGCAATTAAACTAAATAACTTCAGCACTTCTGCTGAAGTTTTCACAAATGAATTAATAACTTCAGCACTTCTGCTGAAGTTTTCACGAATAAACTAATAACTTCAGCATTTTTGCTGAAGTTTTTTACAAATGAACTAATAACTTCAGCGCTTCTGCTGAAGTTTTCACAAATGAACTAATAACTTCAGCACTTCTTCTGAAGTTTTCACACATGAACTAATAACTTCAGCACTTCTCCTGAAGTTTTCACACATGAACTAATAACTTCAGCATATTGGGTGCTGATGTTTTTGCAATTGAACTAAATAACTTCAGCACTTCTGCTGAAGTTTTCACAATTTAAACTAAATAACTTCAGCACTTCTGCTGAAGTTTTTACAATTAAACTAAGTAACTTCAGTACATCTGCTGAAGTTTTCACAAATGAACTAATAACTTCAACACTTCTGCTGAAGTTTTCACACATGAACTAATAACTTTAGCACTTCTGCTGAAGCTTTCACACATGAACTAATAACTTCAGCATATTGGGTGATGAAGTTTTTGCAATTGAACTAAATAACTTCAGCACTTCTTCTGAAGTTTTCACAATTTAAACTAAATAACTTTAGCACTTCTGCTGAAGTTTTTACAATTAAACTAAATAACTTCAGCACATCTGCTGAAGTTTTCACAAATGAACTAATAACTTCAGCACTTCTGCTGAAGTCCACCCCCCTCCCCCCCTTTTTTTCTTTTTTTTGAAAAGCGGGTATTGGGCTGGGTTGCTGGGTCGTGTAGAGTTAGGGATTGGGCTTGGGTAATTCTAGCCTAGGTCCGAATTTTGCCTATTTTACATCTAGTTAATTAACTCTAATTATATTAACACCCAATAAAAAATGTAGTAATTAATTCTAAACTCAATTTGCCTAATTATATTTATTTAAATGATAACCAAGATTACGTGCTTAATCATGTCATTTTAAACTATTTATGGATTTAAATGCCGGATTATGGCTACGCAATGTAAAAAATAAATTCGCAAATAGCATTAAAATCCAACAAAATTAGGAAATCAATTAATTAATTGAGATTTTATAGGATTATACGATAGGTAAAAATCACATGCTCACAGCTGCCCCTCTTTGTTCGGAAACATGAAGAGTTTCTGGACAAAGACAAAGTGAGCAGCAATAAACGACTTTTACTTATTAATATGTTCCATTGTGAAGCGTTTTTGAAAAGTTTTACCGAACCCTGCTTCAGAGGTTGCCTACATATACTTGGCTATAAAGTAATCAGGTCAGTGTAGTTCTTGAAGTTTTGGTAGCTGGGACTACCGGGAAGCCGTGGCTTCACTGTTGTTGCTGTTGTTACTGTTGTTGATCTCCTTATTACACCTAAAGTAAACAAAACGAACAACTAACTAAACCTGTAAGTTGCTAGTTACAAGATTCCTATCTAGGACCTGGTCTTGAGTCTTGATCTTCTGTCGACTCTGACCTGGATCTTGATGTTTGTTTAGCTGCAGGTGTTGGTTTCGTCTCTTTGTTTTTCGGATCAAGGCAGGATATACTGAATGGATGACTTCAATATCGTCCTGAATAGGATTTCTCTTTTGTTCTATTATTTTGGATCGAAACTTCTTATGTTGGTTGTCCCGAGTCCAATGTCCTAAAAATGTTATCTGCATAATCAAGAGCGAACGAACGAAATTTTCTGCCCCAGTTTTTTACTAGGTAAATTTCGTGAGTTATTGTAAAGAAAACTATACTACTTTATTATTGAAAACAATGAAAAAGTTGGGAACACTGTACCCGACGTTATTGTAGACTAGGGACTGAATACCCTACGCCCATAGTTAAATCAACTAGGGGTTGGAGACCCTATGAAGAAAATCGACAGGTTATGTTGTCGTTGAGAGAAGATCATCGGGTTGTGCCGGTGTTTGGGGGAGGATCAACGGGTTATGCTGTTGTTAAGAAAGAGATCACTAGGTTATGCTAGTGTCTGGAAAGGTCAACAGGTTATATTGTTGCCCAAAAAAGAGATCATTGGGTTATGCCAGTGTCAAGAAATGATCAACAGGTTATGCTGTTGTCAGGAAAAGATCACCAGGTTATGTTGGTGTCTTGGAAAGGTCAACAGGTTATATTGTTGCCCAAAAAAGAGATCATTGGGTTATGCCAGTGTCAAGAAATGATCAACAGGTTATGCTGTTGTCAGGAAAAGATCACCAGGTTATGTTGGTGTCTTGGAAAGGTCAACAGGTTATGTTGTTGCTTGGGGAAAAGGAGATTACTAGGTTATGCCAGTGTCAAAGAAGTGATCAACAAGTTATGCCATTGTCAGGAAAAGAAAAGATCACCAGGTTATGTTGGTGTTTGGAAAGGTCAACAAGTTATGCTGTTGCCGGAAAGATCATTGGGTTATGCCAACGTCAAAAAATGATCAACATGTTATGCTGTTGTCAGAAGATATCACCGGGTTATGCCGATGTCTAGAAAGGTCAATAGGTTATGCTATTGCCTGGGAGAAGAGATCACTGGGTTATGCCAGTATCTGGAAATGATCAACAAGTTATGTTGTTGTCAGGGAGAAGAGATCACTGGGTTATGCCAGTGTTTGGAAATGATCAACAGATTATGCTATTGTCGGGAAGATCACCAGGTTATGCTGGTGTCTGGAAAGGTCAACAGGTTATGCTGCTGCTTGGGGAAAAAGAGATTACTGGGTTATGCCAGTGTCAAAGAAGTGATCAACGGGTTATGCCATTGTCAGGAAAAGAAAAGATCACCAGGTTATGCTGGTGTCTGGAAGGTCAACAGGTTATGTTGTTGCCTGAAACAGAGATCACTGGGTTATGCCAGTGTAAAGAAATGATAAACAGGTTATGTTGTTGTTAGGAAAAGATCACCAGGTTATGCTGGTGTCTTGGAAAGGTCAACGGGTTATGTTGTTTCCTGGGGAGAAGAGATCACTGGGTTATGCCAATGTCAGGAGATGATCAATAGGTTATGTTGTTGTCAGAACGATCACCAGGTTATGCTGGTGTCTGCTAGAGAGTGGGACCCTATGTTGGAAGAAATCACCGGGTTATGCCGGCATGAACTAGGGAGTGGGACCCTATGTTGGCATCAACTAAGGACTGGGATATCCTAGGTTGGCATCGAGTTATGTCGGCTTTAGGTTATGCTGGCATCAACTAGGGAATGGAGACCCTATGTTGGCATCAAACTAAGGAATGGAATATCCTAGATTGGAATTGACTAAGGAGCATATACCCCTATGTCGAGAAAAGAAATCAATCAGGGAATGTATACCCTTAATTGGAAAAGAAATCATCAATGAGGGAATGTATACCCTTAATTAGCATCGACTAGGGAGTGTATGCCCCCATGTCGGTAAAAGAAATCAACTAGGGAATGTATACCCTTGATTGGAAAAGAAATCATCAACCCGGGAATGTATACCCTTGATTGGCATAGACTATGAGAGTGTATACTCTGTGTTGGGAAAAGAAATCATCAACCAGGGAATGTATACCCTTTATTGGCATCGATTATGGGAGTGTATACCCTGCGTCGGGAAAAGAAATCATCAACCAGGAAATGTATACCCTTGATTGGCATCGACTATGGGAGTGTATACCCTGCGTCGGGAAAAGAAATCATCAACTAGGGAATGTATACCCTTGATTAGCATCGACTAGGGAGTGTATACCCCCATGTCGGAAAAAGAAAGGATCAACTAGGGGTTGTGTACCCTATGCTGGGAAAAGAAATCGTCGGCTAGGGGTTGTATACCCTATGCCGGCATCAACTAGGGAGTTTATACCCTACGTTGGAAAATAAAACATCAGCTAGGGGTTGTATACCCTATGCTGGCAAAGAAAACATCAGCTAAGGGTTGGATACCCTATGCTGGGAAAAGAAATCGTGGCCTAGGGGTTGTATACCCTATGTCGACATCAACTAGGGAGTGTATACCCTACGTTGGAAAAGAAAACATCAGCTAGGGGTTGTATACCCTATGCTGGCAAAGAAAACATCAGCTAGGGATTGGATACCCTATGCTGGGAAAATAAATCGTCGGCTAGGGGTTCTATACCCTATGCCTGCATCAACTAGGGAGTGTATACTCTACGTTAGAAAAGAAAACATCAGCTAGGGGTTGTATACCCTATGCTGGCAAAGAAAACATCAGCTAGGGGTTGGATACCCTATGCTGGAAAAGACATCATCAGCTAGGGGTTGTATACCCTATGCCGAAAAAGAAAACATCAGCTAGGGGTTGTATACCCTATGCTTGCAAAGAAAATATCAGCTAGGGGTTGGATACTCTATGCCGAAAAAGAAAATATCAGCTAGGGGTTGTATACCCTATGCTGGAAAACAAAACATTAGCTAGGGGTTGGATACCCTATGCTGGAAAAGGTGTGGCTAGGATTTGGAGACCCTATACCACTTCAGATTTGGGCTGATTTCAACATTGTTTCTTTTTTTTATTTTTTATTTTTATTTTGAGTAAATGCGGGAAAGGATTTTGGAGAAAACTTCCCTTTTTGAGTTGTTGTTGCGAAGCTGCTTCTAGCTCTTGCGCCCGTTCCTTTGGTTACACTTGCATTTGCAAGGTTGCTTTTAGTTACACCTGTTTCGTTCAAACAAAGAACAATTTGTTAGTTTGAAACGGTGGTTGGTTTTGCGGCCTTGACTTTGAACATCTTGATCTCGACCCCTTTGACAAAGATCTCAACCGCTTGCTTGCTTGCTGGGGATGGGGTTTTATTTCTAAACCCGGGGACCTTGACTTTCCAGATTTTACCATGGCGATCGGTCACGTGGAACCCAATATTTTATTCTGCCTTTGTAGGCCTTTCACTTGCTTTTTCTTTTGGATTTCCGAGTATCGGGGGAAGTTTTGGCCCCTCAAATTCTGCTGCGACGGTTAGTCGTGTGGGACTTAAACTTTCCAACTTTATTTCGCCTTTATTGGCCTTTCATTTCTGAATTTTCTTCCAACTATAACTTTAGGGAAGTTGGAATATCTCAGCTTTTCAAACCTTGCCAAGATGGTTAGCCACACGGGGCTCAACCTTCAACTTCATTCGCCTTTATAGGCACTTCAATTTTATTTTCCGTTTTCAAGGTTTTGAGTTTGAAACATCAGCCGCTACGGTCAGTCGAGATCGACTCGATGCCCCTGATAAGGCTTGGTGCCCTTGCATGTTGGCTTGTGTCAAACGAGGACCCTGAAAATCAGTTTTTCCATCTTTTCTTTGCCTTGCTTCAGAACTAGAGTCAGTCAGGAAGGGATTGAAATAAAAACAACAAAGAAGCGGAGGTGATGAAGTTTTACGAGAAATATCCCTTTCGAGGGAAAAGAGAAGAAGGACTTATCTGTAGTGTATGTGGCCTTCAATGAACATGACATGCGTCTTGGACTGGATGCCTGATCTATATGAGCCATCTGACTCTCAGAAATTCGTCACGACTTTTTACCTCGAGGTCGAGAAACCTTGCCCCAGATCATGTAGATATCAGTGACCAATCATCTTTTTCGATTAGTAGTGCCCTTTTCGGGTTTTCACCAACTAATCTCTCTCATTTCTCTTCTCATCATCACCTTGTAGTGCTCTTTGCGAGTTTTCACTAACAAAACTCTCTCATCTTTAATTTCTTTGCTTACCGTCGCCTCACGGTGCCCGTGTGGGTTTCACCGATAAGACTCTCTCATTTTATTTCTCTCATTTGCTTGCACCAGACCGGCACTGTATCCTCCAACTTTAGACATCTTTGCCAATTGATCAGAAGGACTTGAACAGGGTTTTTTTTTGTTTTTTTTTTGGTGAAAAGAATTTGTGTTGAATTACAACTTTGGAACCTTTCAGGCTACACATTGCCGAATCTTAACACTTGCCCCAACTTAAACTCTTGGGGAAAATGTGGAATTTTATTTTGGTGTGACTGAACCCCAGGGAGAGGCTGCCTACGTATCCTTTCGGAATCAAGTCAGAACGTAGTTCGGGGAAAGTTTTGTTTTTGTTTTGGTTTTTCTTTTGTTTTCATTTTTCTTTTTCTGTCTTTTTTTTTTCTTTCTTTTTTTTCTTTATTTTCCTCTTTCTTTTCATTTTTTTTTCAACATTTTTTTTTCTTGTTTTCAAATAACACTTTCGGTTTCCAAAGAGGGTAATCAAAGAAGAGTAACCGGCTCAAAGGGTTTGCAAAAGAGTTAATGGTGTTTGGGTATAAAGAATGAAAGCCTTCGTCATCCCAACCGGAGAACATTTAAAAATATATGGAGGATCAAACATAGTACCTTTTGACTGTACCTGCGTTGCCAGTTATTTTAGAGACATTTTCTTCGAGCCCCAACTACAACGCTCTCTTTTGGTAGTACTCTGGTTGCAATGCATGGACCTTTCCAATCTGGACCAATTTTATTTTGGTTGTTCCAATTCATTGTTTTATTTCCTTGACCTAAATTTATTTGCATTCGGATTCTTGATTCATCATTTCAAAGTCTGATAATGTTTTAGGATCTTTTGACTGCATCTGCATTGACAGTTGTTTCAGGTACATTTCTTTCGATGTACCCCAAGTACAAACGCACCCTTTTGGTAGTACTTCGTAGTGATGTATGGATCTTTCCAATCTAAACCAATTTTCCTTTGGCTGTTTCGATTTATTGTTTTATCTCCTTGGCATAACTTTATTTGCATTCTAATTCTTTATTCATTATTTTGAAGTCTGACAGCGTTTCAGGAACTGGGTATGAAGTCCGCAAGCATGTCATGTTATTTAAAGTCGCATTATTAGGACTGAAATAAGAAAAAATACAAAATCAGAAAGAATAATAGACGATGAAATTTTGATTTCATTTCATTGAATTGAAACTACAAGGGTTTACATCGGAATTGAAAAGCAATATTTTAAAAACACTTGAGTTACACCCTGAAATAACTCATAGTGCAGGAAAGATGGCAAAACTGAACTACCGGGACTCCCGCCTGACGGGGAATGGAGTAGCCTTCCAATTCTACAAGTTAGCATTTGGGCCCATATACTGCACCTCAGCGGTGCTCGAGCCTTCCCCTAGCCTAACCGTGTTGGCCTCATACAACATTTGTTTCATGGCCTCACATATATCTTCAATTTCTTCGGCCGTAAAGGCCACTCTTCTTTTTCTTCGATATACTGTGGTTTGATGAAGGACTTAGTAATGCTTGGGACTGGCTGAGACAGGTCCCATCCATTTTTTTTGCGGGCGTTAGCCCATTGCACATCTTCATCGGTGGCTTGGAAACCTATGCCAAAGAATTTTTCAGCGGCGGGTAGAGAGATGGGTTCACTGATGCCTTGTAGGGATATCCCAAGCCCCTTTCCTGGTTTGTAATCATGTCTAATCATATCTGTGGCGACCATGATTGACGCATTTGAAAGACAAGGTTGTGGGCATGGAGTGCCTTCTTCGCGTTGATCAGCAAGCACAATCTCAAAGGCTTGGTACACAATATGTTCGCTTCCCTCTCTGGCCTAGAGGCAGGGGATGGAGGGGTCCCTTTATATGGATTGTTCATCTTCTCCGTGGACCACGATCTCCTGATTTTCATGGACAAAGTTGACCATTTGGTGGAGGGTAGACGGTACTGCCCCAACAGCGTGAATCCACGGTCTCCCTAGCAACAAGTTATAGGAAGTATCCATATCCAGGATTTGGAAAGTTACTGTGAAATCCACAGGGCCAATCGTCATGATTATGTCGATTTCACCAATGGTGTCCCTTTTGATACCGTCGAAGGCGCGGACACAAACATTATTCGCCCTGATTCTCTCAATGTCGATTCCCATCCCTTGCAATGTTGACAAACCCCTGATCCTCCGTCAAGCATAACTCTCTTTACATAATATCCTTCGCTTTTAACGGTCAGGCGTAATGCCTTGTTGTGAGCGGCTCCTTCAGGAGGAAGATCATCCTGGCTGAAGGAGATTTTGTTTACCTCGAATAAACGCTCAGCCATTCTTTCTAACTGCTCGACTGAGGTCATAACTGGTACATACGCTTCATTCAGCATTTTCAAAAGTATTTTTTGGTGCTCATTTGAGCCAGCCAACAGAGACAGAAGTGAAACCTGATCAGGGGTTCTCCTGAGTTCTTCAATGGCAACATATTCCGGCATTTCCATTTTTTTGAAGAACTCCTCGGCTTCTTCAGCGATAATAGGCTTTTTGAGAGGAAAGTGTTTATGCTTAGCTTTGTTCAGCTCATCTAGGTTATGGTACTTCCCAGTGGGTTTTGCTTCGTTGACTTCCCCCTTGACTTCTTTTCCTTTATATGTCACCACTGTTTGATCATAATTCCATGGGACAGTAGTTGTATTTTTTATTGGAATTTGCGACCGGCGGCTGATAATCAAAGGTTCATTCAGCTTTGGTGGGATAGCCGAGATTTTCACAACATAGGCCCCTTTTGGTATATACATTTTTTTTGCTTCCAATCTCCTGGGAGGGCTCGAAACGAGTTGTCTATTTTGCGGAGCTCTCTGGACATAGAGGATAGCTTCTTTAGCTGATGCTGTCTCTTTCTTTTCTTCCTTGGCCTTTTCTTTCTCCTGGCCGGGGGTCTTTGTCTCTTTTTCTTCCTTAGCCTTGTCTTTATCCTGGCCGGGGGGTTTTCTTTTCTTTTCTTCTTTGTCCGGTTTTTCCACTGTTTTTTCTTTCCTTTCTGTGTCCACAATGGCAATGATGGCTTTCAGCGCCGGGTCAAATTCTTTGTCTTCTAATATCATTCCAATGACAGGCCCATTGTTGTGGGCTGGAAATGGGTTGTTTATGAGATTGGGGACCTCCTCGTCTCTTAGCACAACCTTCTTTTGTTCAATCAGATTTTCTACTGCTCTCTTGAGGGTCCAGCAGTCTTCAGTATCATGCCCCTCCACTCCGGAATGATAGGCACAGTTGGTACCCCGTCTGTATGATGGTGATTGAGGATTTTTCCTGCTCGGAGGCACCGACGGCAGAAGTCCCATCTTAACCAACTTTGGAAAAAGGCTTGAGTATGACTCGCCGATGGGGTTGAAGTGGTGGCTCACGAGGGTAAGCATTGTAGGGATAATTGTTTTGAGGAGGGCGTGGATTATATGGAGCTGCTGGTGGATGGTTATTTCTAGGTGGGGGAACTCTATTTTGGTTATACTGTTGCGGCCGGGGCTGCGGCTGAGCGTTCATCACTGCATAAGGAGGGGGAGTCATGGCATAAGCTGCTTCCTGGTGAGGATAATAGTGTTGTGAAGTTATGAAAAATGAGCCTGGATATTCCCGAGGTCGTCGGGAATTCCTAGGGCCCGAATCCATCATGGATCCCTCCTCTTTTTTCTTTCTGTTTGCCAGGCCTCCCGAGCCGCTTTGAATGGCTTGGGAGGTGGCACTCAAAGCAGATTGACTTAAAATATGGCCTGTCTTTAGGCCATTTTCGACCATCTCACCAATTTTTATGGCCTCTGCGAACGGCTTGCCCATGGAGGACATCATATTCTGAAAATAATTGGCCTCTTGGGCCTCTAAGAAGATACTAATCATTTCATTTTCCTCCATGGGAGGTTTCACTCGGGATTCCTGTTCCCGCCATTTGATTGCGTACTCCCAGAAGCTTTCTTTTGAGATTGGACAGAGAATTTCTGTCCGGAGCTATATCCACATTGTATTAGAACTGTCTTACGAATTCTTGGGCCAAATCATCCCATACATGCCAATGGGATATATCTTGATCGATGTACCACTCCGAGGCGATACCTGTAAGATTTTCCCCAAAATAAGCCATTAGTAGCTCCTCTTTGCCTCCTGCTCCTCTCAGTTGGTTGCAATATCTTTTTAGATAAGCGATCGGGTCTCCATGCACGTCATACTTTTAAAATTTTGGTGTCTTGAAACCCACAGGTAGATGCACGTGTGGGAACATGCATAAATCAGCGTATGACACGCTCTTTTGGCCACTTAGACCCTGGATTTTTTTCAAACTTTGTTCAAGGCTCTTCATCTTTCGAGTTATTTCATCTTGTTCAATATTCTTCAAGAGATGTTTTTGTTCCGTAGGAGATTCAAACTGTGGGTACTGCGTGTAAGCATTAGGAGTGACCTGAGCGGCATCCAGCTGGAACTGAGGAGCTTGAAAAATAAAATTGGCCGGTTCAAAATTCTGTCGTGCCAGTGTAGATTGTGCCATACCAGTAGCTGGAGGAGCAGTAAACACCACAGAGTGTAATCGGGAGGGTGGTGCCTGGGGGCGAAACTCAGAAAGTGTTCCAGAATAGTTTGAGACCATGGTCGGGAATCCAAATGGAACAAATGGGTTTGGCTTTGAAATGGGCACATTGGTGGTCCCTCCAGTTCTAGGAATTAGCTCAAGAAAACCAGGGATGGAGCTAGGTGGCTCTCTCCCGTTGGACCAAGCGTCCCACATCTCGAGCATACGGCATCTTAGCCTTCTGTTTTCTTCGGCTACTATCGATTCTTCTTGGGGGATGACTGAGGTGGGGCCATCCGTTGGTTCAATAATGGACGGGTGACTTTCAGACGTCATTGCTACACTTTCTTTAGACCTTGTGAAATATGGATGTGTCTCCTGGATACCACCGCAAACCAACCACTGTTTAATAATAGTAACATTTAAAAGAGAAATCAAATTGGGTTAGCGGGAGATATTAACACATAGGAATCACACGTTGGGATGCGATGCACCTAAGCAGTTATCATTTTTCTAAAAATGTTTGCAACGGCTCTGTGTTTCATCTCGGCTTTAACATTATCTCTCTTTACTTTCTTTTCATTCTTTAACGAAAACAGACCTTCGACAATGTATGATGTTCTAAGGCTTATTTTGGAGAGAACGACACAAGACTTTAACCGGAGCTTGGTCGGTTTTATTTGGAATGACAGACACATTTTTTTTGAAAAGTGGGGTCGGCACCGATGAGGCTTGCCTACGTATCTCACACCCGGTGAGAATCAAACTCACTTAGTTCAGTCAGTTTTAACATAACTAAAGAAAAATGTTTTTGATTTATTTAGAAATTTTCTTCTCGATTTGGCTCATTTGCAACTATTTTGAAACTCTATTTCTCCCTATTTTCAATTATTTTGATTCCTTCTTTTTTCGGAAAAATTTTGACAGAGTTCCGAGGTACTTTTCAAATATCAGGTTTTCCAAAATCGGATAAATTCTATCTTACCCCACTCTTGGTTTTTCTGTTATTTTCTTTCTTTATTTAGCCGGTCAACAAACAAATCGAGACAAATAATGCATGTAATCAAATAGGATGCATCAGGATGGTCTTTTTTGTTTTGGGTACATCTGTCCTAGACGGACCCAACCCTGTGTTGAGTCCCCTAAGTCAAAAATGCACGTCATGCAGATAATCGTTCTTACTAGGGATCCGGCATGAGTTTTTGTCATTCTAAGGTTAAACCTAGGGTTTTTTGTTCTAGACCTTGGCTACCCGAGCGGACAACTCGAGTCGGGGTGGGAGCGACGTACCGGTAGCACGAAAGGCTATCCGGCCTAGTGGCTAGTCCATCCCCGTATTTCTTACTTGGTATGACCTCTAACAAAAAGGCGGGCCACGCGAACGTGTGCACCAATTTTTAGAAGACTCAGAAGGGGGCGGTAAGAAGGCAATTTACATATAGTTCAAATAAATATCAAAGCGGTAAACATTTAGCACATTGAGCGCACAAAATACAGTAATATCACAATTAGTAAAGCCAAGTAAAATCAAATTACAAGCTCGAATTCTTGAACCCTAACCAGAGATTCTGGGTTCGATTATACCCAGCAAAGTTGCCAGAGCTGTCACACCTCCTTTTTTTCAACAAAGTCGCCAGAGCTGTCACACCTCCTTTTTTCAACTACCCCCGGGTAAGAGGGAAATAAGGGAGTTTTTCCACGCAAAGTGACATTATCCGATTTTTGGGATTTATTTAATTTCACAGTCGCCACCCGGATTTTTACGGTGTTCCGGGACACCACTTATTTATTACCGAGGAAATTTTGACTCTGTTTAAATTTTCTGTGAACCAGAAATCCGGGTAAGTAATTCTGTTAACCCGGGAGAAGGTGTTAGGCACTCCCGAATTCTGTGGTTCTAGCACGGTCGCTTATTGATTAAACTTTTAATTACTGCTCTTGTACCTATGTGCATTTTTAATCTTTTTACCGCTTTTATTATTCATTTGTATTTAAATAGTTATTTTGAGACGGGTCACGTATGCGTAAACCCGTCGAGTTTAAAATGTATCAAAAATCATGTCACGCGGACGTGTACACAATTCTCGACACTGAACTCATTTAAAAGATAAATAGGATGCGCAAGCACATATTTTGTTTTGTTGTGAAAAAGAGACCGAAATTACGTCACGCGAACGTGTACGCAATTCCGATAATTCTTAAAAGTGTCTCTACGAGTATTCATTTTAGTCTTTATTTGTGTTACGTAAAACGTATACACAATTGGAGAAAAAGGTTTATTTGATCTTATCCTAAGTTACGCGAACGAATACTTTGATGATTAATTTGTTTTTCTAAGTCCGAGGCATTCAATATCTAAAAGGCTTTCGAGATTCACTACATCAAAATTAAAAATCTCAAGACAAAATTTTAGATTTTATCTCTTGATAATTGATTTGAAACCCACTTGTGTTTAGTAGTAAGAGATTTACAGTGAATTTTGTAAATGAAATACTCCTCATGCTAATTGACAATAGAAGAGAAGAGACTGGTTACAGATTATTTAACACAGTTAATGGGTCTAACATTCCAGGCCCCATAGCCTGAAATCCAGACTCTATCAGGCTCAATTGAGTCGTGCTCACGAGTCTGGCCCAACTCAGGTGACCTTAGCAGGTCTGGCCCATAACTGCTATAATAATAAATGTTTCAGATTTAAGAAAATACAACTGATCACAAATTTTATATAGTTCAGTCCTTAATACAACAAAAAGTGTATACAAATGACTATAAATACGATATTACATTGTTCTTACATTAAAAATACAGGTTTCAATAATACAAAGAAAGTAAAAGGATCCCAATTAACTGCTGCTCCTGTGCGAGCCAACAAATTTTATGCTTTAGGATCTGTATTCTTCAGCCTTTAATCCCAAACTAACGGACAGAATTCATGTGCACTTCCAAAGACTGAATCTGATCATTATAGAGATCAGATTCGACCCTTTTAAATGTTGTCCTAATAGTGACATCCAATCATGTAAGGTCTAAATTGTCCGGACCAATATTTAAACACTTTACGGGATAGATTTGACCATTAAGGGGTCAGATTCACCACCCTTTAGTGCTTATTTAATGACTCTACTATGACTTCATTTATATAAACTTAATCACAAGATTATTTAAGAGAGGTTTATACTGTTATAATCACATGAATGGACAACCAAATTTTAATACGTAATCACCATATTCTCCAGAAGGAAAGATAAACATGTTTTATGCATTTTATAAACTGAATCTGACCATAATGGAGGTCAGATTCAGCTTCAGTTATGTTGGACAATGGGAAACCACCATTTGGTATTTGCAGAATATTTAAACAAACTCAAACAAACCATGCATTTATCAAACCTTATGCAGTCAAAGAAATCCAAACGAGATACATTCGTACAACAGTATAAGACACATCCTCAGCTCTGAAAGTTTCATTCATTTTTTTTAGACAAATATTACATAGCTAAAAGAAGAGCTCAAGCAACAAAGAGAATCAACAAGTTATATAGCAAAAGTTCAGAGTTTAAGAGGATTCATTCATTGATAAAAAAAAATTACATACCTTTAGAAAAATAAAACAGCAAAAGACTTGACCAAATAAAGGTCAAGTAGTAATCAACAAGAAGGGAGAAGATTCAGCAGCAGCAAACATAAACTTCAGAACAAACAGCTCCACAGAAAATATCCAAGAAAACTTTGGGAAAAAAAAAACCAAACCAAAACTGCAAGCCTAAATAGAATCAAGAAATGAGAAAATTCCACCCAAAAACTTGAAGAGTTCTTGAAGGAATAAACATATTTCTTCCTATTACTTTTGGAATGATTCTGATCTTTTTATGTTTTTAGAATGTTTTTGCAGTTAAGAGAGTATTCTTTTTTTAGAGTGTCCAAAAAAAGAAGATCAGATCCTTTTAATGGTAAAAAGTGTGTGCATATATAAGGGTATTTGGGGATAGGAAATGCTTAGCATATTCCTTATCTAATAAGTTCAAAATAATACAAATGCAGCTGTCAACCTTATCTTTAGGGACAGCTGCCCTCATTTTAGAAAATTCCAGCCCTTACAATTACTATTTTATCCCAAAAAAATCTGATTTCCTAGTTCTAGAAGGTTCTTGGGTTGTTACACCCAAGATTCCTTAAACTAGGATTCCTAATATACCCCTTGAAGTCCCTGAAATTACCACTAGGTAACCAGGGTTAACTTGCTTGGGGTTGACTATTGAATCTAATTAATTAAACTTAGTTAGGTTCCTTGGTTGATTAAGGCTAATATGTATTATCAACTTAATCCTAGTTTATTTGACTTAATTAAGATTAATCGACTTGGTTCCTTAAACTTAGGTTAGATGATTTGTTCAGTTAATGAAACCTAAATTAATTATCTTATGCAAGAAATTTCTTTTAAGACTTAGTCAATTGTTTAAGAAACTAACCACCTAAGCTAGACTAGTTAAGCAAGTGTATTTTAGGAGGTCGTGACTAATTAGGGCAGCCTTGAGCTAAAGTTGAACAAAATTAATTCATGGCCATGCACTGGCTCAGATTAACTTAGTATTATTCCTAAAAGAGCTAGGACAGACGAATCGAAGCATTACTGAAACAACCTAAAATAAATGGTTGGCATGAGATTTGGTCTTAAAATTAAATCCAGAAGAGTTCCTAAACTGACTAGTCAATATTCAAACAATGAAAATAATCGAACTAGGGCGCGGATTCAATACACGAGATAGAATTAATCATACTCAATCGATTTAACACAACAAGTAGTGAAGGACAACAAACAGATATGAATTTAGACATATTCATGATGACTTTTACAGAAATTAAACTAACGGCCTATTTGACATCATTGATCAGAAAGTATGAAACACATAGAAAATGGGGGAGGGGGGTACCTGTTTGAGGACTTGGCTGGAAAGGTTGAAGGCTGCTGGACTTTGGCCAGACTCCGGTAGGGTTTGAAAATGAATCAAACCCTCATGAATCGATTCTCTAGTCAAGAGAAATCGACCCATGAAGGTCTGAGCCATTAATTGTCTTTGAATCGGCCGGGGAGTAATTTTGGGG
>ML314323.1:0-28871 GCA_005239505.1 Nicotiana paniculata | reverse complement strand
CCCCTCCCCCGTTGCTTTTATATATGGAAGTGATTGTATCAGAGGACCAGGTCCACTTTAGAGATTTATCTAGGTCATTTTTAACCTTGCCCAAATCTTTCTGAAGTTCTCTATTTCTTTCAAGTTCAGCACACAGCCCCAGTTTAACCATTTTAAGCTCATTTTTAAGTTTAAGGTGTGCCTCACTCGCCACTTCCTTACCTTTTAAAGTGTTTCCAGGACTGTTTTCCTTTTTAATTCTTCTACTATTTCCTTTAGATCCACAACTACCACCAATAAGTCATCTCTCTTATGCTCTACCTTTTTAATTTTCTCACTTAGAGCATCCTTTTATTTTTTGAAGTCCTCAATGATTTCTTTTAAATCAACAACTACGACTATCAAATCATTTCTCTCATGTTCTACCTCTCCTAGTTCCACAGTTAACACATTTTTATCATTGATAAGGTTATGATAAGCATCAATCAGAACATCTGTTAAGGATACAGGCTTCTTTTGAGAGTAAGATGTCAAATTTCTTTGAACGTCTAGAAAGTTTACCTTATCGGCATCATCATCTTTATCCTTGTGAGATTTTGCCATCAGGGCAAAGATGGAGTCATATTCAGTTGTTTCGCTTTCAACGGCCATCATGGAGGTGTCTCCTTATTCATCATCTCCCTCATATTCTCTAGAGGAATATCCCCATGCAACAAGAGCTTGTTTCACAACATTGTCAGCGACATCTTTTCTCTTGAATTTCCTGTCATGAATCGATTTCCTCTTGGTTGTTTTGTCTATGTTGTGCTTGTGCTGGTCTTGCTTGTGGAGATCACAATCATTGATGAAATGTATTGGCTTCCCGCATTTATGACAACAACCATAGCCTTTTGATCTAATGGAGTTGTCCTTTTTCGGAATACCTTCATTTCTGCGAACTATTTTATGAAACCTCCTTGTCAAATAGGCCATGTCAGCATCCTCACCACTTGAGTCATTGTTGTCTTCCTTAAGAACCGGGTTCTTTTACTTTTTGTGTATGGTCCTTCTTTTTCTTCATTTCGTAGGTCTTCAAATTTCCAATGAGTTCGTCAATGGTCAGCTTTTGTAGATCTTCTGCCTATGTGATAGCATTTACTTTACTCTCCTAAGAACCAGGTAATACACTGAGTATTTTCCTGACCAGTTTGTTCCTTGGAATGATCTCTCCTATAGAGTGGAGCTCTTTGATGATGGAAGTGAAGTGAGTATGCATGTCCTGAATGGACTCATCATCCTTCATCCTGAAGAGTTCATACTCAGTACTGAGCATGTCGATCTTTGACTGCTTGACTTGAGTTGTTCCTTCATGTGCAGTTTGGAGAGCCTCACATATCTCCTTGGCAGACTGATAAGCTGAAATTATGTTATACTCGTCTGGTCCAATACCACAGACGAGGATCTTCTTTGCTCGGAAGTTTTTCTCTATAGCTTTGTGGTCAGCATCATTGTACTCCTTCATTGTCTTTGGAACTGTCATTGTTGGCTTGCCAACGGACTTCATAGGTGTCACGCCCCTTTTTCTCGTGAAATCGAGTTTCGACATGTGACAACTCTTTTAAGAAGGTATTAAAAGAGGAGAGCCGCCACCTAACGGTTTTTAAGGTGCGTTAGGGCACCTATTTGCAAGTGACACATGTTCAACTAGTTTGCATCACCAACGATCATGTAAGGGCTCAAAATTACCTCGAAGAGAAGGTGTTAGGCACTTTTTGAGGTCCACAACTATGGGTCCCGATCAAACTTGAATTATATGAATTAGTCGGATAAACAAAGATATAGAGAGAAAGAAGTTTGAGAATTTTTATTTTATAAAAAGACTTTGAATAAATGAGTACAAACACTTGATTCAAATAAAAGGGAAATAAGATTGGGGGTCCTAAGTTTTTTAGCCTAAAGGATCACCCTGCGCAACATAAATAATACTTCGTAACTCTCTCGAGATGGGGTGTTACTCATATTATTCAGCAGGCACAAACTATCATCTCCTGCTACCCGATTACTATCTTTAAGTTGTTACCTAAAGCGCACTAGTTCAATTATACGTCGTACCTTATGCGTGCACTACCCTTCTCATACCTATGGTCCAGGATGCATTGGACCTCTATTTTGGGGGTTCTAGACCGTACTTAGGTAGCTCAGAAAATGTCAAAACTAGGCGACATACAAAATACGTTAGACTTCACATATAGGAAATTAAAGGCTAAAGTTAGCCTCCACACTTAAACAACAAATGCACACGAAACAAGTTTTCATGTTAGGTAGTTCAAGAATTAAATACCTTAAATCCCTATAGACATGATTTCTATATGATAAGGCATCAAGGCAGTTTTAGGAGCCAGCGTTATTCGTAGACATGATTGTATAGGTTGTTGCACATTGATTATTGAGCTGGCAGATTCCCAGTTATTAATCTTGTAGATATTGCGCCTAGGTGATTTATGTAGTAAATACATTGGAATCTATCGAGAGAACCCCAGAATTACTCACGCTTTTGATAGTATCCTTAAGTGAACAATAAACAATGTTGAGAGAGGCATCATTAACAGTTATTAAGGCGAATTTGTGGTATCCTATAGGCATAATTTCTAACGATTATCACTTAAAGAAACTGATTTTATTATTATACCTTAATCTTATATGCATGCTTTCTGGGTGAACAACGCGATGCAATAACAAATGAGGTGATTAGAGTCCGATAGGCATGATCTCTAGTGGATATGTCGCAGTAATGCAAATTAAAGAAAAGTTCAATGATATTTATTTCCTACAGGCAGGTTTTTTAACAACATGTAGCAACAAATATATGGAAGCATTTGAGTTCATGCTTTGCTAATAGACAAGTAATGCAAGTGTGTGCTTTTCCTAATGGCATGATTTATACAGTGTGCATAGAGAATGAACGACATAAAGCAAGTGCATCATTCAATCCTATAGGCATGTTATCTACCCATCGCATATTAATATTAAAATCTACCCCATATCCTTTTACTAACAAACCTAAACGTTTATACAAAGATTATTACAGGCCCAATTAATGAGTAAAGTAGAAATATTACATAACAATGGACATGCCTATAGCAGGCCCAAATAAAATAACTAAATACCCAGCCTTACTGGGCCTTCAATATCTCTTACATAGCATACTTAAGCCTTCAACAAATAACCACACGACCACAGGTCCATAAAAGAGTCCATACCAATTCAATAGGCCACAGCACCAAGTGTGTCACCACTTGGAACAACCAATAAAAGTGTACAGTACATGACAAGGAAGTAGGGTGTTAGGGACAGTTTTGGAGGTTGAGGGAATGGCTAGGACTAAGCCCTAGTATGTCAGAGTTCACAAGGGCCTCAATTGGACCCCGAGCAGTGCTCGCACTAGGAGGCCAACAATAAAACCTAGATAGCCTTAGCTTTCAGCCGGCTAAGAATAAGAATTTAGAATATCAGAGTAGTAATTAAGGGGAGTGGATAGAAATCACCAAATTGAGCATACAACACAACTAGTCAAGCAGGCCAGTAGGTTCAGTAAGGTTCACATAGCAAAGTACCACATAGACAACCTCATAGGACTTAGGAGAAGGAAACAGGTTTGCAGGCATACATAAGTTATCATTCATAGATGCATGAATTTAAACTGGTTGAAACCTAAAAATCCAAATTAAGCTAAGTCTAACCTAATGCCATATTTATTAGAACTTAGACATGAAGGATGGGTACACACATTTCGATATTGAAAGGATAGGGTAGAAAATGAACCAAGGCATACTGGAAAACATATTAGCATAGGAACAAAGTCATAGTTAATAGGAAAAAAAGAGTGTTTATCTTTTAAAAATCAGGATAAAATGAAACAAGTTTAGAGCAGACTTTAGGGCAGCATTCCATAGAGTTAGGGCCAATACACAAATGGCAATCAAGAATACACAAGATTTAGCACTGAAAGGTTCATTCAAGTTGGGGGGGGGGGGTTCCCATGGATTTGTAGTAGTATTTAAACATAATATGCAGTAATTTGATAACTTAAAAACATACAATCACAGTAGTCAGGCTCATGTTAACATGGACCTTCATTGAAATTCAAAAATAAACATGTTAAGATGTTGCATGGTACATAACCCATTTTAGAAGACAAAAGATAACAGAGTAAAAATCATAGAGAAGAGTGTGTATTAGCATAACACAAACATTAGATTATCTCATGCATTCAATTGTCACAGAATGACAAACAGGGTATTGAACATTATCATAGCTAAATCATGCTTATGTAATTCAAACATATATGCAGAAAGAAAGAGGAAGTTGAACAATGTGAGGGGTTAAACACTAACCAGTAGCAGAATCAAAAGAGTAAATAGAGTAGTAGCAAAATCGCAAATCCACGATGCTTCAGAGTTCACAAGAGCCTCGAGAATGGGTTCCGAGCAGTGCTTGCACCGAAGGAGGTTGTTTTAATGGCCTTGAATTTCAACCGGCCCCGAATTCAATAATTTTAGAGAGTGTTCGAGTACAACAATGAGTGAGGGAGGGATAAAGGAGAGTAGTGAAAACAATAGCAGGAATTAGGAGATTCAAAAGTATGTTTAAGGGGTCTTAGGGGAGGGGTTTATATAGTAGCATATTTCACACATAAGAATAGGGAAACATGGTAAATTAAACATAGAATAAGGAAAATATGCCAAAATCACTTAGAATCAATTTTAGGAAAAATAGCACATAGAATAAGGACGTTCAATAAATTAAACAGAGAATAAGAAAAATATAGCATGCGAGAATCAATTAGAGTGAGTTTTAGGGCAAATAACACTTAAAATAAGGAAATAAGACAGGTTGAACAGAGAATAAGGAAAATATATCAAAAGAGAATCAATTAGAGTCAGTCTCAGGTCAAATAAAATAGAATAAAAATGAAATACAGTAGGTTAAACAAAATAAGGAAAATATCAGTCAAACACAAGAAAGGGAAGAGTATCAATCGAAAATCAGTAAAGAAGAGGGAAAATCTCAACGCCCTAGTTGGGACTGACGACTTGAATCGAACCAAAAATGCAAGAACCATTCAATACAACATGTATATGGACGAAAGATCGTCCAGATCTTCACAGAACCAAAGTAAATCGGCTCGTTCTTGAGAGGTAGTTCTTGCCAAAAATATGGCAAGAACTAAGTAGTACCATAAACATGCGTATAATGATAGAGTATCACAAAATAGGTAAGTAGATCATGGATTGATTCCATGTTTGAGTTGGAATCGAAGAGGGTTAGGGGTTACAACGGCTAGGGTTTAACAGAGAAGAAGAGAGGTGAGAGGGTAATGAAGGCGGCTGGGCAGGGGGGAATGGGTTAGGGTTTTGATAGATTTAGGTAATTAAAAAAGGTTAGGATTATTATGGGTCGTTGATCAATCGAGATCAACGACCAGGATAGTAAGGGGGATGGAGCGGGTTATTGGAGCGAGTTATCGGGTATTTTAAAAGGGGTAATTTGGTTTTGGGTTTGGGATAATTGGGCTGAGGTCTAGCTGGCTTTGGGTCCGAAAAATAGGTAAGACATTTGGCTATTATTAAATATCCTAAAATATATCAAAAATAATTTATAAAAAAAAGCTTAATAAATGAATAAAATATTATTTATGCACTGAAATATTTAGAATAATAACTTTGTGTTATAAGAATATAAATATGATATTTTGACCCAAATAATATAAAATAAAGAGCAATTGTATGAATATAGGCTATTATTGCAAAGTTAGACAAATAGCTTTAAAAATGCTAATGTAATTATATGGAATGGAATAAAATATTTGAAACATATATTATAGGTGAAAAAATAATTATTTGTGATAACTAAGTCATCACAAAATAATTTAAAGGATAATTACTAGATATTTATATATAATTTAAATATAAGAAAATTAATCTAAAACTCTAAAAATTATGAAAATTATAGAAAATGCTCGTATAGGTTTGTAAACTAAATAATTATGCAAATATGCTATTTTGAAAATATATATGTATTTGAAAAATATGAGGGAAAAATTGGGTATCAACAATAGGGACGAAGGGACCATCGCACATGACATCCCGAAGCTCTGAATCTTCAGCCATGATAAAATCATGCATCCTTCTCTTCCACCATCCATAGTATTGTCCATTGAAACCTTGGTGGTTTGTAGGTTGATTGACCTTTTTCAAAGTTTAGTGGAGCAGCCATGTGGATCATTTTTAAGTGTTAGCCTTATAAAAATAACTCGCTCTGATACCAATTGATGTAAACTAAGAATCCACCAAACTGTAAAGGACAACCTGGTTTTCTATCAGTTCCCACATAACACACACACATAGCAGTAAGTAAATGACACAATAGTATTTTACGTGGAAAACTCTCAGCTCACGGGATTAAAAACCACGACCTACACTCGTAGGATTTCAGTCTCATTAACCGAGCAAACTTTAGATTACAACTTATTGTAACCTAGGAATTAAACTCTTAAACCCTCACCTACTTGCAATAACTTTATTGCAAGCCTCTTTGTAATAACTCTATTACAAAGCTCACCACTTTGACTAACTCTAGCCAAACACACGATTTATGATTTTACAGAAGATATCCGGCAAGATGCTTCTAACTAAGCTGAGTAGGAATTACAAGTAAATAAAATTAACAAAGATACAACAATACTAAGGACACACGATAAACTCAGTAATGGAAATGGTCCTTTGTTCTGTTGCTATTTTGTTCTTCAAGCCTTAGAGTCGATAAAAGGCGACAACACTTGAGAGAGACTTAATGATTTAGGGTTTGCAAGTATGTGTTTTCCCTTGCCTCATGTTGGTAATATATAAGTGAGGTCATTGGGATGATGCAAGCAAGTATCCGGTACATGCAGGCTCCATAAAGTGACTGCTGCACTATTGCGTGTGCAGTGCAACGACTTTAACAGCTGTAAGGAGTTGACTTGTCGTGTGAGCGGAGGAACTCATAATCAATTGTTCCCTCTGTCGTTTCTTTGACTGATAATATTGGAACTTGTGCGAGGCATGTGACTTGTTGTTCTGAGCACTTTGAGCAAAAAATTATCTCAATCAATTATAGTTTATATATTTTCACTTTATAAATCACTTGTTCATAATAAGTTGATATGATTTAACGTATATATTCAATACAAATAAGTTTTTATAGCATAATCTTTTTACATCCTCAAAAGTACAAACTTTTCTACTTCCCTTAATTGGAATTTTTGAGGAAGAAAATGACAAAAATTCCATTTGAATATACTTTTTTTACTATTTTCTGAAATAAAGGGGGCAAAGTGGAAAATAAAAGAATATAGTAAAAATAATCGAGGGAGCAAAACAAATAGGAATCGAACACGACGCACCAAATCAGCAAAGAAACGTTCGTTGGCAGAGAAGCAAAGAAAAAGACTTTCCTTTTCCTTTGAGCCAAAACTAAAGCCAAAAGCTTTGAGAAGAGGGCAAAAAAGAAGAACCCCAAAAAAAGAAAGAAAGAAAAAAGGTCCAAAGCCAAAGGCAAAATAATAAATAAATAAAAAATATTTTTCAAATTTCATTCATCACAACAACAACAAAAAAAAAATCTCTCTCTTCAGGTCAGTTTCAAAGATCTCTTTTTTTTTCCTGCTTTTTGATGTTTAATTTATTTTTTTCCCCTTTATTTTGATAGATCTATGAATTGTTCCGAGAATTAGGTATTATTGGTTTTCTGTTGTTATAATTATGGAATTAATTGTTTTGTGAGTTCGTTTGTTGTTTAGAGATCAGCTTTGCTGGGTTAATTTTATGTTGGGGGATTTATATCCTTTTGCTTTGTTGAATCATTATAGAGAATTATTTGATATTATGGTGGATAAAATGATTGTCTGTGGTTTTTTGAGAAGGGTATCACATAGACTATTGAAAAATTGAGTCATTGGAGTTATAATTACAAAAAAAATGAGTATTTGGAATTACAATTACAAAAAGAATTGAGTCTTTGCCTCTTTGGAGTTACAATAAAGAAAAAAGTTGAGTCTTTGGAGTTGTTTTCTTCATAATAATTAGGTGTCTTTAAGGATGTTGAAGTTTTGTGAAACCCCTTTTTGTTTACTTGGGTGTTACCTTGTTTTTTATGTATTTTGGGATGGAAAAAATGGTGCTTTTTTGCATTTGTCTTAAAGGATGTTGAAGTTTTATGAGTAGCCTTTTGATTTCTTGGGTTTTATGTTGCGTTTATGTGCCGTGGAGGTGGAGTTGCTTGTGGTTGTGTATTGGAAGCTAGAATTAGGCTTATTAACTCTGAAAGTAACGCCAAGTTGTTGTTTTTGGCTTTCTACTTTGATAGGTTTTGCTGTTAAAACATATTTTTTGTCAAATTGGACATGTGAGATGAGTCTGAACGTTTTTAAAAGACGATGTTCAAAGAAAGTTTGAGTGTAAGTGTGATAATGTTGCTTGTTTGGCATTAGCGTAGTTGTGAATTTGATCCCGTTTCAAGTTTACTAAGCAGAGGTTTTTTGTCTTTCTCAACTTTTGTTGTGCCGATCTTGCACTTTTTACTAAATTTTGGTAGCCAGTTTCTTTTGATTTTTGCAAAGTTTTCTGTTGGTTGTATCTGATGTACCTGACTGTGTTCTCTTTATCATGTGTTCTTATGTTGTGCGAAGAAGGGGTCCTTCTTCGCTATGGTTCAATACCTTCACAAGGTCATTGGTTCAATACTCACTAACAACAAACTTTCTTCATCAAAAAAAAAGGGGGTCCTTCTGAGGATTAGTTGAATAATCTTGTTTAGACGTAGTGTAGTTACCTAATTTTGGTAAGATTTATGCTTGTTTTTGTAGCTGGCAGAGCGGAGGAACTTTTTCCTTCTTTTATATTGTTCTTTTCTCTGAAAAGGAAGGTGCAGGAAGCTTAGTTGTTTTATTGAAGAGGTGAAGTGAGTTTAGACGGGATCGTGGTGCATAAATGCAGACAATTCAAATCTAGGTTCAGTCTGTCAGTGATGTAACACGTTGATTTAAAGTGCTATGAGAGTGTTACAATATAGGGTAGGAAGATTTCTGACAAAGCGAAAGCAAGTCCTATGGAACAATTGTGAGACAACTAATATTATATGGGTGTGAATGTTAGGTCTCCAAGGCAGCACATATCTACAAGATGAATGTCATACGAAATGTAGAAGTTTAGGTGGATCTACAAGCATATAAGATTCGACAAGATCAAGGATGATTGAACGAAAAAGATTATAAATGATCACATCCGACAGAGGGTGCAAATAGTGCATGTACAGGATAAAGTGAGATAAGGTCATCAGTCAGCTGAGATGGTTTGGTCCTGTCATACATTGACCTTTCATATGCACTGCTCTGTAAGTGTGAAAATGTGATGAAAATCACTTCGAGAGAAGCTGCCTCAAAAGCTAAGAATAGAGCACAACAGAAGCAAAGGCTGATCTGTATAAGCAATACTAACTAGTTGGATTGAGGCTTTATCGTTGTTACACTTAAGTTAGAGTGTTAGACCAAGTCTTCATTAAGAGCTCTTTTACTTCAGTTAGAAACTCATATATCCATGTTAGGATACATGTGAGATTAAGGAAAATTTGGTTTCAGAAAACCTCGAATTTGTCTTGAAATACAATTTTTTCGTATGGAGGATCTATATAAACAACTCCAAGTTCTCAAACTATTCGGAGTTAAGGTGTAGTTTCTTCTTAATATTTATCTCTAGATGAATCTTTTGCAGGAAAGTTGACGATATGGAGCATGATGAGACAGGATGCCAATCCCATCCAGAAGGCCCTATCTTGTGCATTAACAACTGCGGTTTCTTTGGAAGTGCTGCAAACATGAATATGTGCTCCAAGTGTTACAAGGACACTATTTTGAAACAGGAACACGCAAAGCTTGCAGCGACATCAATTGAAAACCTTGTGAATGGATCAACTGCTAGTGAGAAGGGGCCAGTCGTTGTTGGCTCTGTAGATGTGCAACCTGCCGCGCTGGAAACAAAATCTGTTATCGCTTTGTTATCACCTCCATCTTCAAGTGCTGGTGAGGCTGCTGAATTGAAGGCTAAGGTGGGTCCTAGCCGGTGTTGCTCTTGCAAGAAAAAGGTTGGTTTGACTGGATTCAAATGCCGCTGCGGTAACCTTTATTGTGGATCACACCGCTACTCAGACAAACATGACTGCCAGTTTGACTACCGCTCTGCTGGTCGTGATGCCATAGCGAAGGCCAATCCTGTTGTGAAGGCTGAAAAACTTGACAAGATCTAGAGTGGGTTATTGGTCTCAAATTTCGTGCTTTCCTTTTAGTTCAAAAGAGGACTTCCTCTGATTGGCTACCTATCACAGGCAATTTAAAAACATATACAGGCGGAAGAACTCCTGTTCATTGTCATAGGTAGAATTTGTTTGTTGACTCCAGTTTCAAGTCTTTGTATGTACTGGTTTGGTCAATATGAATTAGGTTTGTTATGTGTCATTCTTGTTCACATGGCTAACATCCATGGAAATTGTAATTTGGCTTTGTAAATTATTCGCATGGATCTTCTATCTGGCTTCATTGCTCCAATGTGTAGTGTGTTATCTCTAACTTACCTTGCTTTCTTGGTGTTTCGCGTCGCTTTTATCTTTCTAAAAGACCTGTTTCGCTACTGGATTTACCTATAGTGGTGTTGAAGTATTTTAGTGTTTATGCGCGGCATGTGTTTTGGGCTAATCATGTTTCGCGAGTGCACATGAGTTTGTTTAAACTGACGGCTAGTAGCTAATTTCATGGCACAAACCCGTAACCAATAGATATGTGAAAAGCTGAAATAATCAACTTGGGCAATACTTAAAAACTTAAATGAATGGATCAGTTGCACATTTCATGTAACCATGGTTAAGTGATAAAATTGCAACAAGATACATATTTTGGATCATTGGTTAGGTGTAAATACTGAGTGCACCAAATAACTTTACCTGTGTGAGTTTGCTCCCATTGCCGGTAAAGTAAGAAAGGACGTGATTGGCTGACATCCATCTTACAACTGGTCAATTTATGATGAATTTTAGCTAGAGTTTGGCCATAGATATCCAACTTTGTTTTGAAAAATCAAATTTTGATGAAGTTTGGTTCGAAGATGAAAATGTATTTGGACATCAGTTTTCAAAACATATTACCTTTTTTTCTTAAAAAAAAATATGAAACATGACTTATACTCACAAGTTCTAAAAACTAACACAAATATCCAACAGTACACTCATCAGTAACATTCATTATCATTATCACGAACCATAGTCCTGAACATAAATAAATTTGGTACAATTTTTTTTTTTAATGAACTACATAATACACTATCAGATGAAGCAACATTGTTACAAAATAATAAATGGTGGGCTTTCTTATAAAATACAAAAGTTTGAGACAATTTTTAAAAAATGTAATAGTAATATTTTGGGCCAAAACCAGCTCTGGGATTTGAAATTTGCCAAAATATGGATAAAATTTATGAACAAACATGTATTTTTCAAAAAATATTTGAAAAATCTATGGCCAAACTGGTCCTTACGATGATTATGCTCTGCACCCTCAAGCCAGACATACAACAAATGTATATCTTCAAGTTGATTTCTAATAATCCTACCTAGTGGAGTCTGAGGAGGATAGTGTGTATGCAGGCAGACCTTACCCCTATCCTTGTGGGGGTAGAGAGAATATTTTCAATAGAATCTCGGCTAAGGAGTTCGGGGATTGCCAACAAGAACTTGCAAAACTCATCAGCCAATAAATGTTTCACCAAAAAACTTACCTCTCATCTTTAAAGTGAGCAAATCCTAAATGCTATTCACTGAAGAAGACTAACATAAAGCTATTCAAGAACTTGGTCACACTGAAATGCCACTGGATTCAGCTTCTAAGTACTTACAAATCCGTTCCATAACATCTCTACCTTTCGCGCTGTTTGCCTGGAAATTGTCCACGCATTTCTGCTCGATTTTCTCAGCCATAGAAGCCAGTGCTGACAATGGCTTAATCTTAATACTGGTTTCCTGCTTGCAGACAGTCCATAACTTTGCATTCTCAGGATGTGGATCGTATCTAATTTTCTCCTCCACCTCAATGAAGTTCTCGAGACTGATGTTGCGAGTAGAGAGTTGCATAGACCGAGATTGTGCATCTACAACAGTTGATTCAACACAGTGGCAGATATCTTGACCAATGATCTTGCGAATAAACCAGGGCCCTGGTGCATGTATAGAAATGGCACGAGTTGTGTAGAGCTTTCCTGAGCTGGGATCAATCTTGTGATTCAACGTATCAACCTCGAGGATGTGGGATAGGGCGCGCTTGTTCTCAGGATCAGCAAACTTGCGCCACGATGCAGAAGTTACTCGTTCCCATGGGTGCCTGTAAATATGCTCTTGTGAATATGCTCTGACCATCCTGTTCCTCTTGGTGTCTGAAACCTGAAAAAGCGAGCAGTCAGCAAGTCATGTAAATTCAAAATTTCGTTGCAGAATGGATTTGGCTGCAAACTAATCAATATATACTTTTGTATATAACAAAAGTTCCACTCTGAATCACATCTCATGCCATTTAGAAGCACAAACAGAACAAATCAGAATCATTTCAGATTAAGAAAGGGTCTATAGAAGGTTAATGAAGCTAACCAATTGAACCATCAAACAGCAATAACATAGTAAATAAGATCAAATTCGAAACATAAAACCACACTCAGGAAGAACTTCAGAGTTTGTTACAACAGCTGAACAACAGAACACACACAGATGTTTGAGCAATTTACTAGGAAACATCTTTATTAAGATTAACGCCTCAAGAGCATGCAAAAACAGAAGAAGGGAAAATTACGAAATGTTCCAATAACTTGAATTACCAAGAAAGGCTACCTTCGACTCATGAAATAACAAGAGCAGAAACCAAGATCAAACTGAAAATTGACTTTTCTTCAAGAACTTCACACCTATTGCTAATGAACTCGCATAAACATGAATTCAAGCTAATTTTTTCAATAATTTCAACAAAACAGCTGAAGCCACCACATATTACAATGGTAAATGAAACTTCAAACAACAGTTTTGGAGCAACTTATAGACCAATTGAATTAACAGAACAACAATCAAAGATCATTATTTATATTTGCAAACATGTAGCTAGCTTTGGTTGCTAAGCAAGCCAGATTCTCTTTCACTCCTGGAACGAGCCTTTTGGCGACTCTATCTCAACACAAAGAAAGAAGAGATGAAAGGATCTTCAAGTAGCCCGGACTAAGGTTTGAAAAGATTCCCGGGGTATTACAGCTTGCATGGAATGCTACGGTGGTTTTTAGAAAGCGCGAAGACAGAAGACGTCGTAGGGAACCAATTTATATCGCTTTCCCCCTCTAGTGGTCATTCATTTTTTTGATGACTCGCAGTCGAAAGAGTTGATTGGCAGTTCAAACCTCAGAGGGAGTTGAAGAGAGGCCTTTCAGTTCGTTCAAAGGCACTGGGGACGAGCCATTACAGACGGTCTGATGCTTGTGGAGTTCGGTCATATCGAATTGTCCAAAAGCTCATCAACCTGTCCAAGGGATGATGAAGGCGATGCCACAATTGAGGGAACCACCCTCTTACTCTTTTTTAGATAAGAATACGAAAGACCCTGACCCTGCCTTTATAACTCATCAAAGTGAAATAACACCAATCACATTACATGTTCAAACAGACACCTCATAAGGGCGATCCTCAACATTATTCACAGCATCATCATTAATCCATTTGAAGGGGCGGCACCTTGGAGCAACGGTAAAGTTGTCTCCGTGTGGCCTATAGGTCTCACGGGTTCGAACTGTGTAAGCAACGCATTAGGATAGGCTGACTACATCACACCCTTGGAGTGCGGCCCTTCCCCAAATCCTGCATGAACGTGGTATACGTTGTGCACCGGGCTGCCTCTTTTTTTTTTCATCATCAATAGTTTATTAAGAGAAAACACTTCAAGACCAATTTTTCAAGAATTTCATTGCAAAAGCTAAAATTTTGAACATTATTCATCTGCATTCGGCATAACACCTCAAATGTAAATTAGCCACAAATGTCCAGAAGACTTGAAAATCATTTAGCAGCTACCCATAAACCGTATCACAACAACACAAATCCATACCAAAAAAGATATTAAAAAAAATATTTAAAAAAAAAAAAAGAATCAAGCACAAACCTCAAAAGGACCTTTAAGAATTTTTACACTCATTACTAGGGGTGGCAAAATGGTTAAAAGAAAACAGTTAACCACCCATATTATCCAGTAAAAAATGTGTTGGATAATGAACTTTTTAAAAACGGGTCAAATATGTATTAAAACCATATTATCCATTTAGAAAATGGATAACCAATGAGTAACCAAATGGATAACCAATGAATCTAACTTTTACATTTGTAAAACCTCAAATTGGGGGTTCCTCAAGTTAGGGAGACTAAGAATTCTCTCAAAAGTGATCATATGCAAGAAGTCATGGATAATATGGAACCATATTATCCGCCGGTTAATCCATTTTTTATCCATATTAAATATGGGTCGGATAATTTGTCCATTTTTTCATTACCCCATTTCCGACCTGAACCATACCCGACCCGACCCGCCCTTTTGCCGCTCCTACTAATTACTCATCCACTCACAAAAAAAACAACTTTATACCATTTCTCTCAATAATTCCAATACAGCAGCTGAAGCAGACAATTTTTGAAAAGAAAAAAAAAATCAAACATAAACCTCAAAAGGGTCATTAAGAATTTTCACGTCCATTACTAATCCACTCACGAAAAAGGTAATTTCTTACCAATTCTCTCAAGAATTTCAATGCAGAAGCTGAAGCATACAATTGAAAAGAATCAAACATAAACCTCAAAAGGAGACAAATTCGAATCAAATCTTTCAACAATTTCAATGCAGCAGCTGAAGCAAACAATTGATACAAACATAATTGATAATTCAAAAAAATAATCAATTTAATTTAAAAAAAAAAAAAAAAAAAAGAGCTAACCGATGTTTGAATATGAGAGACGAGCAGATCAACTTTCTTGTTGCACAAGTTGTAAAGCCGCCTTGTACCCAGTAACTGTATTAATATCTTTAATATGCTTTCCACGACATTAGCCTTTTTCTTTTAGAAAAAGAAAAAAGAGAGTTTTGCACACCGTAGAGAATTATCCAATAGAATACAGGCACGTGTGGCGGTTATAAGCCCGTTTGGACATAAAAAAAATCATTTTTTTTTCGAAATATTTTCACTTATCTTTTTAGAAATCAGTGTTTGACAATAAAATTTCAATTTCCATATGAAGATGAATTTTGGAAATTTTTGAAAATTTAAAAAATTTCAAAAAAATGTTTTTTAAATGTTCACGCATATCACTCACAAAACATAGTCTCTCCGTTCACTTTTACTTGACATGTATACTAAAAATATATTTTTATTTTTACTTGTCACTTTACACATATCAAGAGAAGACAAATTTTATTTTCCTATAGTACCCACAGTATTTATTACTCATTTCTCAAATCCAAATATGCATCAATTAATATGGGTATCATGGTAAATTATGTACTTCATTTATTATTTCTTAAGGGGCGTGAAAAATCAAAACGTGCCAAGTAAAAGTGAACGTAGGGAGTAAAAAACAACCCAAATTATATTCATGTCCAAACACAATTCTAATTGGGCGTTTGGACATAAAAATTGTAAAATCCCAAAAAAAGGTGAAAATGGTATTTGAAATTTAGAGTTGTGTTTGAACATGAATATAATTTTGGGTTATTGTTGAAGTTTTGTGAATAATTTGAGTGAAAATTTTGAAAAATAACTTTTTGGAGATTTTTGAAAATTTCAAAAATTTCCAAAATGCATATTCAATTGAAAATTGGAAATTTTTTGAACAAATGTTGATTGGAAAAAAGTAAAAAAAAATTGAAAAAAAGGAAAATTTTCTTATGTCCAAACACGCTCTTATATTTCAAATATCATTTTCACTTGAATTTTTTTTTTCACAGTCTTTTTGGAATTTTACATTTCTTATATATAAACGCCCACTAATAGGCGTTTGGACATAAGAATTCTAAAATCCCAAAAAATGGTAAAAATGTTTTTCAAGTGAAAATGGTATTTGAAATTAGAGTTGTGTTTGGACATAAAATTCAGTTTAGGTTGTTTTTGAAGTTTTGTGAGTGATTTGAGTGTAATTTTTGAAAAATAGTTTTTTGGAGTTTTTCAAATTTTCAAAAATTTCCAAAATGCATCTTCAAGTGAAAATTGAAAATTTTATAAACAAGCGTTGATTTCGAAAAAAGTGAATTGGAGAAAAGGAAAAAGAAAATTTATGTCCATACGGGCTCTAAATATACCTCCATACTGATAAATGATGTTTGAGCTATATTTTTCTGGTTTTCGATCTCAATTAAATATAAATTTGTTATCCTTTTAACATAAAAATCAGATAATTAGAAATGACAACAAATGCTATAAAATTTATAATGTTTTATATAAAAGATATTTTTATTGGGTAATAACAATTAAAAATATTTAAATCGTATCTAAAAAGATTTCTTGATTCACAAACAATAAGCGTATCATATAAAATAAAATATTGCTAAAGTGAAACGCGATATATTGAAGATTATGGTGACACTAAGTAATGATAAAAAAAAATTGTTATTTCATTGTGTCTGATTGAGACATTTTAGTTGACTCCAATGTTTAATTTCAAAGGACAGACATAATTTTAGTCAAAATTATTGTGACGATTAACTAAAAACAATACGGATTCATATGAAACACAATTTTCCTTATTCTAATACCATTTTAGTTAGGTACAAGATTTTAAGACATTCATAAACATAGCTTAACCAATAATCAATATATATATATATATATATATATATATAACACCACTTATCCAACTCTTTTTTTTTTGCTTTATTTGCTGCAACTATGCCCGTTTGAGTCGGAAGTTTTTCGGAAACAACCTTTCTATTTGTACAAGATATAGATAAGGTCTGCGTATACACTACCCTCTCCAGATCTCACTTTGTGGTATTTCATGGGTTTGTTGTTGTATAATTTTTGTATCCCACCATGAAGTATTTTGAAAAATAATGTAATTGTTTGGTTAAATCGGTAGACAATAAATTCGCGTCAGAAAAAAATAACGAGACCGAAAAATATCGCAACAATCGTAGTATTTTATTTCAAATATTTGAGTGTTACAATCTCTATGAATCCTCTGATTCTTCTTTTCAACGGTAAATAAAAGAGCTTTCGAACTTAATCTTGAATTTTATTTTATTTTAATCCAAGTGCTTGAAGCTTGATCTTGACGTACTTTTAATCCAAGCTTGCAACTTGTTCTTGAATCTTCGTCTTGGTCTTTTAATCCTTAGAACACTTGAATGCTTGTCGCTTTTAGAGAAATCCGCAGCGTTTGATCCACGAGCTCCTTCTTGCTTCTTGTTATAACTTCTGGTCTCTTTTCTGAGCTATGAAGACCCATATTTATAGTTGTGGAAGGGAGGAGTTGTGATAAGAACAAACTCTTTCCGACCAATCAAATTGAAGTGTGATATGACCGTATTTGATTGGTCAGAACATGTCACTTGCACACGTGGCGCGATTTATTGGCCTTTTAATGTGACTTGGCATGCCTTGTCATTTTTACACGTGGCATGATCCCATTGGCTCTTCTGTTTGACTTGGCATGCCACGTCATTTGACACGTGACACCAACTCGGCCTCTAAGAAGATGACATTTTGGGCTTAATGAAGTGGACTCATCACTTTAGCCCAATTAAATGAGCTAGCCCAATGGATTAAGACTTATTTATTAACTCATATGTGTTGGAGTTATATAATTAATTCAATTATATTGGCCCATAATATTTATTTGGACCAATATATCTTGATTTAAAATATAGTCCAAATTATTTAATAAATTTAATTTAATAAAATTTATATGCCTATAAAATCATTTCAAAGAATATTCTTTTGGGGAAAATCTAAAGGTAAATTTGAATCATACACCTTAGACAACATTCCAAAACTTTATACCTACCAATAAATGTTTTTCTTACTCTATAACACAAATAATAACTTCTCATAAAAGGAATATCCACTACAATTAAAGATGTTTTTTGCTATCTTCGCATAAATTTAAAACTAGTATGCCCACTCTTGCTACTTAATTGGGGGAGTCAAAAATTATACAATCATCCACAAATAATACTCATTTGAATATTAAAATTCAAAATTTGTCAATAGATAACCACCAATATTCCATATTGAAATGTTATTATCAAAATTCAGGTAAAATATTTAAAACACTTATTTGAGGAATGTATCAAATAAAATAATTATAATCTTCAATTTTTTAAAGTAAAATTCAAACCAAATACAACTTCAAAAACTTATTTTTTTGGCTAAAGTCATAAGTTGTGACCATTACCACTAGGTCCACCAATGAGTGTGAATACAACCACATGGGGTTACTGTCATAATAGCAAAAGTACAACTAAAAATTCTCAAAACACAAAACCACAAAAAAAAAAAAGGACTCTTCACTAACTTATGGTATTAATTCCAATGACAACAATACCCTTGTATGCTTATCAAATTTACAACACAATACCCCCAGTCCCCATCCCAGAATAATAAGCAAAGAAAAGTAAAAACTACCTAACATAAACCACCCACCCCCAATACCCCCCCCCCCGGCTCAGACCTTAAGAATTTTAGCAGCTCTAACAACAGGATTTTCCCTCGCAATCGCTTCACGACCAGCTGCTTTATAATCGTAGCTACAGCCATGGCGATCGGAATACCGATGCTTCGAGCAGAAAACATCGCCGCACCGGCAGCGGAATCCGATCAATCCTACTTTCCTCCGGCATCCTATACCTGAGCACCGATTCGCCTCCCTCGGTCTCTTCACCGACCGTCTAATCTCTTCCAGATCCGATTTTTCCGGCGGTCTAGCTCCGGAGCTAGATCTCGAATCATCGCTTCCAGAGAGTTTTAGATCTGAAATCTCCGGTGTTCTAACGGAACATGTCGACGGCAACGTCGATTTCTGGTTATCGGCGTGAGGTTGTGAGGATACTGGGAGATTTGGTAGAGGTATGGATTGTGGAACCTTCAGCTCAGTTTCTTCTTTTTCTCTCTTCTGCGCCATGATTTTTGAGAGAGAGATTTTGAGCTCTTTGCTCAATGGAAAAGATTGGAGTCGACGAAATGGAAATGAAAATAGAAAATAGAGTGGAATGGGTGAGAGAGATAAGGCGTGTTTGGTTGGGGTATTAGGGATAGAAAAATTAGATTAAGAAAGAGAGAGTACAAAAATTCAATGTTCATATACTACGCTTTCACTGACATACTTAACTTTAATCAATATTTAAATTAAATCAATTACTTAATTTTCAGATCATAAACTAAACGGTTTTTTTTTTACTTTTAGTCCGCGCCAAAAACTATTTACTTTCAGTAGCTGAAAAAATATAAAAATTTATATAATTTTTATATATAACATACATAATGTATATATACAAAAAAATTATATATTTTTCAGCTATTATTTTGAAAATGGCTATACAATATCATTTTTCTTATACTAAATTGAAAATATGTATCAACTTGATCATGATTTAATGATTTAGTGTGATTGTATAAAATAATTTAGCACATATAAAAAATTACTAAAATGAATAATTTTAAGTATATTATGATATTTCCATAACATATGGCACTAAGTATATTACGTATATACAAAATATATCATTTATTTATAGAATGAATGATTTCGGCTTTTATAATGGTCAGGGGGAACACGCGGCCTTGAAAGGAACGTGGAATACACGCGTTTGTGGCTGAATTTAGAGGTGTTCGTTGTTCGGTACGATACGGTATTTAGATATTTCGGTTCGATATTTTCGGTATTCGATTTCTTAAATATGCTATACCAATACCGTACTTAATTAAATTCGGTATGATTCGATTTTTCTCCTTTCGGTTTCGATTTTGGTTCGGTAAATACGATTTATTCAGTTTGAATATTAACTAGTGCATAGAGTCATAAACTCTAATATTCTTAATTAAATACTCAAAATTACAAAACTAAAAGCGTCTGTTGACAAAATATTTGTCTAAAACCATCAAATATCAACCCACAGAAAGAAAACTCAACATAATGGAATAAATTTGATCATTAGAAATGTCTTGTTAATTGTTTAGGGTTAATTGATGAACTTAGAGAATAAAGAAAAGAAAAATTTTAGATTTTTTATATTTATATTATAGTTAATAATATATGTATTGTGTAATATAATATATATTTCAGTACGGTACCGGTATTTCAGTATTTTATTTTAAAATACCAAATACCATACCTAATATAATTTTTTTTAAAAATTTAAACAAAATATCGAATATCAAATACCAAATTTTTTAGTTACGATACGATAATTCGACATTTACCAAATTATGCACGGCCTAGCTGAATTGACGATGATACTCTTTGATCAAAGTTATAATAAGGTGAACCTTTTGTATTTTTATTTAGATTTGCGATCTGATCTTAGTTAAAAACCTTGACTTTATTAAGTTCAATTTCGATCAAAGTTTAGCTCGGACTAGCCCGAGCCAACTTGTAACGACCCAATCGGTCATTTTACTTTTAGAACCCCATTTTCTTAAATAAAACTCCCCGAATGTGCTTTTATTATTTTATAACTTGCCGGAATGGTTGGGGATTTGAAAGGGTTCGGGTTGAAATCGGAACACTTGGTTCCTTAAGTTGGCCTTAAAAGGCTAAGTTTGACTTCAGTCAACATTTTGAGTAAACGACCTCTGAATCGGGATTTGACGGTTCCAATAGATTCGTATGATGATTTTGGACTTGAGCGTATGTTCGGATCGAGTTTTGGAGGACCCGATAGCGATTCGACGCCTAATAGTGAAAGTTAGCTCTTTGAAGGTTTTTTGAGGTTTTTTAAATTTAGTTTGGAGTAGGTTTTGGTGATATCGAGGTCCAAATGAAATTTTGAGACTTGAAATAGTTTCGTATGGTGATTTAAGACTTGCACGCAAATTTTGATGTCATTCCGAGTAGTTTAAGTATGATTCGGCGCGTTCAGAGCGATTTGGAACTTGAAGTTCATATTTTGATTGGATTTGGTATTGGGGTGTGATCCATGATTTTGTTGTTGTTTTACGCGTTTCGAATGTTCGAGCAAGTTCGTAATATGCTTATAGACTTGTTAGTGTAGTTGGACGGGTCCCGAGAGGCTCGGGTGAGTTTCGGATCGCCCGGAGCTAAGTTTAGGAAACTAGAATTTTCATTTCTGGTTTCCTTCTTCGCGAACGTGGGAGGGCCATCGCGTTTGCGAAGAAAGATTTGAGGGCAGTGGGAAATTGCCCTTCGCGTTCGCGGTCAGGCTTTCGCGTTCGCGAAGCCTAATGGCCTAGGTCTACGCGTTCGCGAAGCCACCTTCGCGTTCGCGTAGAGGAAATGGGGCCGGGGAGGGTTAGTGCACCTTGCTCTTCACATTCGCGTTATAGCTGTCGTGTTCGTGATACCTAGGCAGCTTAAGCCTTCGCGAACTCAAGGCTTCTTCCGCGTTCGCGAAGAAGGGGAAGTTAGCTGGGCAGAACCCTTGTCTTAAATATGGGAGTTAGACCTTTTTTCTCATTTTTCACACACTTGGGCGATTTTGGAGCTACAAAAAGGGGGATTTCAACCTATCTATTGAGGGTAAGTAATTTATACCTAATGTGAGTTTAATATGTAGATTATGGGTATATTTTAATATGTAAATTTGTGAAATTTATGGATTAGAAGAAAAACCTAGATTTTGATAAAAATAGAATATAACCACAAAATTGGTTATGGAATTTAGTAAAAACCATATATTTGAGTTCATGAGGTTATGAGTGACAACTTTCTTCAAACATTTCCGGAATCCGGGCACGTGGACCTTGGGTGAATTTTAGGGATTCTTCAAAATAGGCTCGGGAATCACTTTGAGAGCTAGGATATGAACTTTTGAACATGTATTGATTATTTTATATAATATTTGACTAGTTTCGAGTCGTTGGGCATCGTATTGAGGGTTTGAGCACAATCTTGGACCAGAAAGTAGGCTTTGAGACGAGGTAAGTCTCTTTTCTAACCTTATAAGAGGGAATTAAGCACATAGTCCGCGTAGTCTAGGACCCATATCATGCTATACTTGCTATGTTTGTACCCTACCTGTGAACTTAATTGCTCAAGTTATATTGAAATTTGATAAAGGAATTGCAAAAGGTTAAATTTCACTTACTTGAAGTTGTGAATGAGACACTTGATTGTTATTGAGAATTTATGTTTTCTTTAAAGTATTTTCTTTTCTGGAGCGGGCCGAACGCCTCGGCAGAAGATAGATGCATCTATTGTTCATGTCGTTCGACCCTCGACAGTGCACAATTTAAATAATTATGTTGGATCCGACCGTATGACCTCAACATTATTTGCGCATGATGAATCTTTGGAATTAATAATATTGATATTGCTTCATTGGCTTGAGATATAAATTGTTAAATGATGAAAATAAATTCGGGACTTAATATTTGTGAAAGGATTATTTACTATTTTATGTTATTGATTTTTCAGTATTATCCATGCAATCCATGCTTAATTATAATTTTGACATATTATTGTTAGCCCATAGTAAGTGTCAGGCCGACCTCTCGTTATTACTTCTTCAAGGTTAGACTGGATACTTACCGGGTACATGTTGTTTATATACTCACGCTACATATCTGCACTTAATGTACAGGATCTGAGGCATGTGCATCTAGGTATCAGTCCGGGCCGCACATTTGATTCCTGTTATGAGATTATACAGTGAGCTGCCTTCCGAGCCATTGTGCAGAAGCCGGAGTCTCTCTTTTGTCTTATTGTTCTGTGTATTTCATTTTGGAAAGTAGAGCGGTAATTTTTTTGTATATTCTACTAGTAGCCCATACTCTTGTGACACCAGGTCTTGGGATACAATAGTAGACTTGTAGTTTTTGGATCAATCATATGGTTATGAATGCATTCAGTTGCCTTCACTTTATTTATTTTAAATTCGTATTTCTTACATCTTTTTTTTTTAAATTAAGGAAAGTTTAATTACTTGAAAATTTACTAAAAATAAAAATCACGTGGTTAGTTCAATGTTGGCTTGCCTAGCGGCGACGCTGGGCGCCATCACGGGNGGAAGGACCTGGTTCTTCTAAGTGTTCCTTAACTTACTATTGCTGAAATAGTAAATGCGAAAAGTAAAGAACACAAGTATTTTACGTGGAAAACACCTGGCTCAAAAGGTGAAAAAACCACGACCTACTTCCCAGTAGGATTTTCCCAAACTCTCCACTAAATCACTGAGCCAAAAACTGCATTTACAAAAACACTTTTGTAAACCTAGGACTAACTTTAATCCCTTTTAGCAGACAACCTCTAACCGTTGCGACAACTTCAAGTTAACTCTAACTTGAATACTCTGAGTACCTATTACAATTGTCTCTAGATAAAGCTGAAAGGTACAATATGGAAACACCTACCACAATTGAACTAGAATAAAAGATAGACACTTGGAATTGGTTCTTCTATCTGGTTCATTTTGGCTTCAGGTTTGCACACTTGAATCACACACGAATTGCTTGCAAAATGCCTTACTATTTTGCTCTCAGTTCATGTTTAACTTCTGAGTTTGTGACTAATTGTAGAGTGAGAACATTTTGCAATATATAGAGTTATTAGATAAATAAATAACTAGAGTTCTAGTGCTACTCTTCTTTGTGGAAGAGTTCTAGTTGATCTCAATTTCTAACTCCTCTTTTATCTTGGATAATGTTCTCTTTGAGTAAGGAATCCTTCTCCTTATCAATTATGAAACTTTTCGATCAGGAGATATCAATTATACCAAGTTAAGTTTATATCCTTCACGTGCATCACACATGCTCGAATTTTCCCGTGTCTATGCACACAAGGGATGGACTTGGTTCATGCTTGAGCTTCCTTTTCCAATCTTCAAAACTAACATTCACTTGGGCCAACAAATTCCCCTTTTTGATGATGACAAACTCTGTGCTTTTCATAAGCTTAGGCCTTTTTTCAACTTAGCTCAATATCAATACAATGTTAGAAACCATTTTCCTTTTTATCACTTATCATCAAGGACCAGATTCATTAGGTTATAAACATCAATGTTCAACGTGTAAAACACAACATGCACAACTTTTTTTCCCCTTTTGGCATCATCGAAAAATTGCATAAAAATGTGAGATACCCAGATTTTAAAACTTACTCATGGCCACTGGGGCTACTTCAAATGTAATCATGGATTAATCATCATCGATCAAGCTAAGAATTTTAACCATCAAAAAAATATAAACATACAATTAGAAAACCAGTGAATTTCATTGATACTTGATACGATTCTTCCACAAAGAATAAACAGAAATAAAAATACTGAAAACATGAGCAAACAAAAACATCGCAAATTGGGTCACTGAAGGATCTACACTAGGCTAGGAGCTTAAGGCTAGGAAGAACTAGGTGATTGATTTTTGGGTTGGAGGAGTTTCAGCATATCTTGAAGAATGCCATCATTCTTCTCATTTTCTCTTGCCAGCTCAGTTCTAAGAGCATCTTTCTCAGTCTCCACCTCAGCCAACCTTTGCTTCAACCTCTTAATCTCAGCATCATTTTCCCCACTCTCCTGTACCAAGGCTCTGATCTTGCTATTCACTGGTGCCTTCTTGGATGAACCAGGTTCATTAGAAGTGGCATGAACTTCATAATCACAAGCAATCAGAGTATTTGCTCCAAAATGATCTTTGTTTGTAGCCACCTCCCATTTCTTCAGAGGCACCTTGAAATGTTCAAGAACAACTGTGAAAATGAAGCCATAGGAAATGACATGAGTCTTGGAGCCATTTATAAACCTATCAAGAATCTGGATTATAAATCCAGGCCAATTGATCTGCTTCCCACTATCCAAACACTCCATCAGAACCAAGTCCATGAAGTTGGCAATGTACCTCTTTTCCTGCCTAGGCAGAACACACTTGTTGACGAATTTGATCAACACCTTGTGGGATGACTTCATTTTACTCTTGTACACAGCCTTGGGCTCAAGTTCCTCCTCATTGTTACTGAATTTTTTGGTAATGGACAGGGCAATAGGAAGGTTTTCTAGGCTTAGACATTTAAGATTTATGTAGTCATTGTACCCCTCAGCAGGAACACATAGAATTTCACCCAACTTCTTCACATTGAAAGAGATTTGCACCTCTTTCACCAAGCTGGTAACCCGTCCATCCTTTACTTCAGCATTTGCCATAAATTCAACAATTTCAATCTTGGCCAACCTGCCATCCATCTGAAGGACATGTCCTTCCAGCCCTGCACTTCCAATTTCTCCAGCAGCAGCACCATTCCTTCCTCCTCCAAATCGCTGAGGAGTCTACCATTCAGAATTGTCCTCTTGCCAAACTTGGCCATTTTTCCCTTCTCAGTATTTGAATCATCTTCCTCCCCACTCCATTCTTCTTCCTAAACAATTTTCACTTGTTTTGTCTTCACAGCAGACCCGGTCTTTTTTGCCATGGTGGATTGTTTAGAAGACTTTGACTCAGAAGTAGACTTCTTAGTGGAAGTCTTGTCTTTATTGGGTTTGGAGTCTGAACCTCCACTTCTTCAATCATATCTTCATCTTGATGAACCAAATCCATCTCATCAACGTCAATAGCCTCAACAGGATCAGCAAGGTTCTTCTTCTTGTGGGAAGAATTTCAAATCTGCCTCATTCTGCTTTAGCTAGCTTCTTGTGGATCTTCCTCTTGTGGGAAGAATTTCAACAGTATAAGAAGGAGAAACCTTCCTTTTCTTGTTAGCTCTAAAAGTATCGGAGTCTTTGCCTTGGATGTTCTCTTCTTCTTTGGATTGTAGCTCTCAGTCGCTTTCTTCAATAGGTCTCCGGGGGTTTCTTCTACTGATGAACCAGGTTCATCTACATTTTGCCCAAGTTTAACCAACCCTTCAGCGGCTTCGCCAGACCCACTTCCCTTTGTATCCTCCATTTCATCTGATTCTTCTCCACAAGCAGCCATTACACCTGTATCATGAGTAGGTGAAGAATCAACCACTCTTTTACCCATTCCACTTTCTTCACTTCGAGCACCCTCACTCTCTTTTTTATTTTTCCTTTTTTTTATTTTTACCACCAATCCTTCTGGACTCGGAAGATTCTACATCGACCACAGATCCAACCACTATAAACCTATTCTCCAGATTCTCAGCTAGCTCAGAAATGACTTCAGTAGTAACATTTAGGCCAAGGTTACATGTTCTGTGTCAAAAGACCCAATTCCTTCCCCCTTAGTAGCAGACTTGAAATATTCTTCATATTTATGGGGTTCTTGGGCTTGGCTAGCTTTCAATTGAGCGTCTAATTTCTTGGATAATTCACTCCCATCCACTATCTTACGAGCAAGCGTCTTAATTATTCTTTTCTTAGGTTGAGGTGTGGTTGAAGGTGTGGTGGATGGTGTAGGTGTGACTTCCATAGGTGATGAAGAAGGTTTTTCAGAAAGGTTAGCCATTTCTGTGCTTGGTTCAGGAAGAAAAGAGAAGTAAATTGAGTTTGGAAGATGAGAGTATTTCGATGGCTTGAAAATTATAGAGTGAAGAAAGAAATAATGATGATCAATATAAAGGAGGGGTAATTAATGGGTAACGACAGGCTTTTCAGACTTATAGAAGTCTAATCAAACTGAATTGTCAGTTTTGAAGAGACAGTAGAATCTTTCCCTAGTATCTAGGTGGTTTAATTCGGTTAGGATTCTTTTGAAAGGAACTGGTTCACTTAGATTGGATAAGTTTGAAAGGGAATTTGGACTTAGGTAGGACTCTGCTCATGATCCAAATAGTATTATTTCATATTATGCACACTACTAAAAATTCGGGAAAAACGACCACAAAAGCGACCAAAGTTGGTCCTTAAACAGTGAAAAGCGACCAAAATACGTCCAAACTGGCTTGGTCGCTATTTTGTTGGTCCCTTTAAATTAGGGACCAAAGTTGGTCGCTAATTAGCGACCAACTTTGGTCTCTAAAGTAAAAGGACCAAATATTCCGGGTATACAATATAGCGACCAACTTTGGTCGCTATAATATATTAATAATATAAATTTAGCGACCATAGTTGGTCGCTTATTTTAAATTTTTTGTAAAAAATAAGCGACCACAATTGGTCGTTAATTTATAGAATTTAATTTTTTTATATACATAAGCGACCAAAATTGGTCGCTAATTCCCAGAATTTCTATATTTTTAAAAATATAGCGACCAAAGTTGGTCGCTTTTCTGAAAATCTGGGTTAATTAGCGATCAATTTTGGTCGCTATTGCCCAGGAAAAAAAATTAAATAGAAAAGCGACCAACTTTGATCGCTTTTCTGGGTATAATTTTGGCAGAAACTGCCTGTTTTGGCAGCTACACCACCTGCCAGCATACCAAATTCCCTTACAAGAAACAACAATAACAACATTAAAATCAACAAAGTAAAGTTCAATAGAAAACACATTAAACTAACAAAACTAAGTTAATGGTTATTATAAGCCCATTCGAAAAGCGGTTCTATTGTCTAGTTCAAAGTATATAAAAGTACTCAAGGAAAACTAAGTATATAAAACTAAGTGTTCTTTTTGCATCCTCGTCCGAAAGTTGGATTGCCTCGCCCGACTCATTAGATGGATGACTGCGTATGAATTCCTCCACGTCAGCTGTGAAGCGACCCTATAAGAAAAATTACATTGAATTAGTAAATCAAATACTTAATGAAAAGTAAAAAACTTACAAGTTTAGTCGAGGCTCGGCCCTCGACCCACCTTTCTGGACCAGTCTCTTTCTTCTTCTTTATAATATGAGTCTCATTGAATAGCTCATCTTGCTCATTGGCATCATAAAGTTGTCTGGTGGCTTTGGTGATTATTCTCGTAGTAATATTACTCGGGATGAACTTGAATACTGAGAATAACTTAGATACAGTACCTGATAGGGTGTGTCTTTGATCAATTGTTGTTCTCATTAGCGACAATGATAATGAGAAGGCAATGGCATGTGCTTCAAACAGTGATGGTGTAGGTAGGAATTTAACATTTCCTAAGTTGATAAAAAAAGAGGTTATAGATGAATTCTCTACTTCATTTTCCAAACACTTCTCTAAGGAAGATAAGTTTGGAGAAATCTCCTCTTGGAAAATGAAGTGGAGAATTCCTCTATAACCTCTTCTTTTATCTACTTAGGAAATGTTAAATTCCTACCTACACCATCATTGTTTGAAATACATGCCATTGTCTCCTCATCATCAGTGTCACTAATGAGAACAAAAATTGAAGACTCACTCTGCCAGGTACTGTATCCAAGTTATTCTTGGTGGAAATTCCATTGCATGTCTAATAAAGTTATCAACCCTTTCTACAAAATCCTCCCGCAATCCCCACCAATTAGGATAATTCATATTGTACATCCAAGTACGATGTTCCATCTATACAAATAAAACAAGAACAAATTAATTTAATTAATTCATATCCTAATCTTTTTTTAGTTAATTAATTTTATATCCTAAAGATTCAACTCATATCCTAAAATTTCAATTCATTTCCAAAAATTTCAATTCATATACTAAAGGTTCAATTCATATTCTAAAATTTCAATTCATATCCACACAAGTTCAATTCATATCCTAAAGGCTCAATTCATATCCAAAAATTTTAATTTATAAACTAAAATTA
>MDKI01103894.1:0-47416 GCA_005239505.1 Nicotiana paniculata | reverse complement strand
ATCAACAAGGCCAAATAGTCATAAAAGCAATAATGAACATATAACAATTAAGATAATGATCAACTAAGTGGGGAACGGGAAGGAGTTCATGTTTAACAGAAAATTTGGGTGGTGCATAGATACTCGTCACCACACCTATACACCACGCCCATGCATTACATAGCAAATAAGTGGGGAGTCCTATTCCCTCAAGCCAAAGTTAGACCAAACACTTACCTCAATTCCGCAGGCCACTTACTGCTCAATTATTGCTTTTCCTTTTGAATTCACCTCTAACTTGCTCGAATCTAATCAAAATTAACTTAATATCATTAACTAATGCTAAAGGAACTAACTTTATTGAAAAATATTTTCTATGTTTTCTCAAAAAAAGTGAAAGCCCGACCCCGGACCCGCTTGGTCTAAACTCGGGGTTCGGACCAAGTTACGTTTACCCATTCACCCACGAACCCAAATATGCTATTAGTTTTGAAATTCGACCTTAATTTGATATAAAAATTTAATTTTTACAAAACTCCCTAATTCTACCCCAAATCCTAGATTTTTATCATGAAAATTCTTTGTTTTTGCTTTAAAAGTGATGCAAAATAGTAAGGAATTGAAAGAACAAGGTTTGGGATTGATTACCTTTGAATTGGGGATGAAGATTGCTGAGGAGAACTTGTTTTTAGGGCTAGAACTTCGAAAAATTGGAGAAGAAAGGGTTCTGCACGTTTTTAACAGATATTTATATTAGCTGGGTTGGACAATTGTGCGATAGCGGGTAATTACATGCGATCGCACAGGGCAAGGAAAAATAGTGCAGTGCGTTCCCATGGGGAGGGGTGCGATCGCACAGGGTATTGGATTTCCCTCCCCAGGCCAAAATTTAACTCAGTGCGTTTGCACTATATGGCCTGCGTTCGCACAACTTGGCCCAGACTGTGCTCCGCGATCGTAGGGTTATTGGTGCGTTCGCACCATAGGGCCTTAGTGAAGCAGTGCAATCGCACTCCTTGCATTGCGTTTGCACAGTAAAAAACTTGGAACCCCTGAGGACTACACTATGCGATCGCGGTTATACCTATGCGATCGCATAGTACAAAAACCTGGACACAAGGTACTGAAAAATCAGCAGTTATTTCCAAGTGTAAAACACCCCGCGGCCTATTCGAAACTCACCCGAGCCCTCGGAGCTCCAAACAAATCATGCACGCAAGTCTAAAAATATCATACGGACTCACTCGTGCGATAAAATCATGAAATAACATGTAAATCTATGAATTAAACCTTAAAACTCATCATTTTCAACAAAAACTCTTAAAGTTCATAATTTCTCAACCGGATGTCCGAATCACGTCAAAAAAACTCCATTTTCACCAAATTTCACAGTTAACCTTTAAATATCATAACAAAGCTGTACCGGGCTCCGGAACCAAAAATACGGACCCGATACCAATAATGTTTAGCATTATTTCTTTTCTTTAATTCATGAACATTTCAGCAAAACAATTTCTTTCAAAATTGATTTCTAAGGCTTGGGACCTCGGAATTCATTTCCGGGCATACGCCCGAGTCCATATTTTACTGCGGACCTCTCGGGATCGTCGGAACACGGATCCGGGTCCGTTTACTCAAAATGTTGACCAAAGTCAACTTTTATCAAATTTAAATTCTAAAAATCACTATTTCTCATATTTTTCACATAAAAGCTTTTCGGTTTCACGCCCGGACTGTGCACGCAAATCAAGGTATTTAATTTTAGTCTTTTTATGGTTATTAAGAGTGGAGCGTAGTCTAATTTTATAAAATGACCCCTTGGGTCATCGCAATTATGAGCACGTAAAGTAAGGCCATAAGGTGTGCAAAAGCGATGATTGAAATTAAGTGTGGGGTGCCCGCATAAAGAATCATATATGTGAGAAGTCTGAGTATCCCGTGAGCTTCTAATCCTGCGATCTTTTGCCTACCAGGGAGTCTCTTTTACCCTTTTTTTATTTATTGGGTGCATTGCGGACATTGCACAATTTTAAGTGTGAGGTAAGGAGATTGTTTGGGTGATTTTTTTATGCTATCCTAACGTTGTTGTAGTACACTTTCTTAGAGTAGTGGTTTGTGTAAAAAAAAAATTTAAAAAAAACCAAAATTGATAAAAGAAAAAAAAATCAGAAAAAGCTTGGACTTTTCCCAACGATGGATTTTTTGGGACAATCTTCTTAAGGGGATTAAAGTCCGATTAAAAATACCAAAAAACTTTTTTAGGATAGTTAGGTAGGATCCCTTGGTTTTTCTTTGAGCGCCAGTTCTTTTCCAAGGGTGTAGCTCGAACCCGGTACTTTATTTTTTGAGGAATAAGATAGGAAGAAGTTGAGTTGCTCTGAGGTACCTATTGATGTGTTTGGTGCTGGCACATTAGGCTATGGCATGTACTATGTCTTCCCGTACATTTGATTTGAATCGTGATGCTTGAATAAAATAAATAGCTTACTCTGTGACGTCTTTTCTCGGTTGTTTGACTTGTATGCCACATATTGCTGTAAGCACGTAATTTTTCACTCGTGCAATATTTAAAAGTAGTATTTTTAAAATATTTATTTATTTTCATTTTTGTAGGATTTCAGTCAACTTTTAATTTTAATTTTTGAACATAACAAAAATATTTTTATAATATTTCTTCTCTTATTATATATCTTTATTTATTTATTTATTTATCTTATTAGTTAGAACATAACAAAAATATTTTTATAATATTTCTTCTCTTATTATATATCTTTATTTATTTAGCTTATTAGTATTTTATAATATTTCTTACATTTAAAAAATACCAAAAATATTTTTATTTTAATATGTAGTTTACTTTAATAGTTTATTATTATTAACTAAGATTAATTAGTATATTTCAGTAGTATTTTTATTTTTATTTTTTTTCAGTGAGGAAGAATTGAATTTTGGCCGTTTGAGAGCTTATTTTCGGATTTTAATGGCCCAGCAAGACAAAGGCCCATTCTTCCCAATCCCTTTTAGCCCAAATCCTTTTCTCACTCATCAAAACTCTTTCCTTAATCATATCCATTGATCCACTTTCATCCAAGAGCCAACATTAATTCTCCACCCCAAATAAAACCTAACTAATCTTCCCAAAACAAGAACCCAGATCCCTAACCTAAGAGTACCGGCATATCACCCCAATGCGAGAAATGAACAGTCACCACTACCATTTGCATTAACCCCTTCTCAACCTTCATATACAATATAATACATATGCCCCAGATGGATTTTCCAAAAAAAAAAAAAAATAAGAAGCAACATTTCCATTCATTTTTTTGGGATATGTAATGTGTGCTTGTGTATGTAGATTTTGAGCTGAAATTTTGAGAATTTAAAAAAGAAAACCAAAAAACGTACACAAAAGGAAAACGACAAAAGGAGAAACGAAAAAGAGGGGGCAGGAGAATTGTTCAAAAATTGGGAAAAACCATTTCTTCTCCATTTTTGGTTAGATTGAAAGCACACGAAAATCCAAAGCAGTGGGGAATTGAGAGGTTAGAAAACGGATAAAGGAACAGAACAAATTTCAGGGTTTTTTCTTTTCCTTTCTTAATTTCGAGGTTTCGAGTTCCGACAAAAGATTGCAATTGAGTTTTTCGGTGCCGAATCGAGGTTCTGGTTTGTAGTTTCGGCATTTCAGTCCAACGATTGTTGCTTTGTTATTCTGATTGAGTTTGCAAATTTTCAGCTTTATTCATCAATATAAAGGTCCATTCGAATCCATTTATTTTCAGTATTTTTTACATTTTAAGTATACTTGCCTTGATATATTAGTGTTTCTATTTGCTCGCGACGGATTCCATTTTGCTCTATGGAGAATACTTGATCTCTTTCGTACTGATTGCGTATTATTTGGGTTAAATACTGGTTTTAAGGATTAATTCGTTTGAATACATGTAATTTTGGTTGGACGATTTCTGTTAAGTATGCTATGGACTTTGATTTAGTTTTCTTACTTATATGGTATGTTACATTGTCTTTGTTTTAGCATGTTTAAGTGGTGATTTTAAATAATAAATTGGGTAGATGGAAAATTTTGAGTTGTTTCTTTCTTGGCAAGGAATAAGAATGGGCCATAAGGTGAGTCTCGAACCATAAGGAATATGGGCCAAGTAATAGATCATGGCTAGCCTATTGATACCCAATAATATCTTGTCCATAAATTTGGCATCACAACAGTCTAAAAAATTAGGAAAATAATTCAACTGTGCTAGTTGCTTTAGGGGCGATTAATAATAAATCATCGTGACTGTGGGTACGGTTCCCGTGGCATAGTCATGATATATAATTCCCAATTCGAGTGTGCATTTCATGCGACTCGACTATAACTTCAAATGATAATAAAATAAACATGGTGTAAATCATGGGTGCATTTCACGCGGTGCGATTCGCAATGTGTACAAAAATAAATGAGTGCGCGACATCACGACTTGTTCAAACATATTCCATAAATACTAAAAGAGATTTTAAAAGATAAAAATGCACAATAGGTCTTAAATATGTAATGAATCAGATAATTAGGACAATTATTAATAATTAAGAGACCGTTTTAAAATTACGAAACCCGGGAATGCCTAACACCTTCTCCCGAGTGAACATAATTTCTTACATGGTTTTCTGGTTTTCGCAGACTTTAAACAGAATCAAATTTCCTCGATTTGAAATTTAAAATAAATCGGTGATTTGGGACACCATAAATTATTTCAAGTGGCTATTCTGAATAAATAAATAATCCAATTTCGATTAACATCACTTTAATTGGAAAAACTCCCTATCCCCTCGGGAAAAATGAGGTGTGACAGCTCTGGCGACTCTGCTGGGACAAGAACCCAGAATCTCTAGTTCAGGGTTCAGGGTTCAGAATTCGAGCTTAAAATAACTGTTATAGTTGGCTTTTGTTTATTATCTGATCTTTTACGTGTTTGAACCTAATCTGTTAAATGCCGCTTTTTATCGCTTTGATATTGTTTGAACTGTTTATAAAACTGTTACGAAACCCTTCTTCTCTCTGAGTCTTCTAAATCTTATGGGAAGTGCACGCTGGCGTGACTTCTTTTGTGTTAGTGTCATACCCTAATTTTAGAACGAGAATCGGATCAGTTACAAAGACAGATGGCCTTTTGGTTCCCCGTATGTTGCCCCTCGGCTCGAGTTGTCCGCTCGGGTAAGTGAAGTCTAGAACAACATACCCTAGGATTCAAACCTAGAATAACATAGCCTCATGCCGGATCTCTAGTAGGAACATTTGCTTGCATCACGCCCATTTGACTTTGGGGACTCAACACAAGGGTTGGGTCCGTCTAGGATAAGTGCACCCAAATTAAAAAACCATCATGATGCATCTTATGTGCTACTTGCGCATCTCTTTGTTTTGGCTTGCATGTTGACTGGCTTGTAGAATAGGAAAATAAAATTAAAAAAAAAAGAGAAAAAAAAAACAAAAAAAAAAGAGTGTGAGGTAGGTATTTGAAAATTTTCGAAACTCTGCCAAAATTTTGAAAAAAAGAGAGAAGGAAAATAAGCCAATATTTTCAAAAGGTCATGTTTCCTTTGTTCTGTCAAAACGGACGAACTACGCGGATTTGATTCTCACCGGATGTGAGATACGTAGGAAAACCTCATCGGTTCCGGCCCACAATTTTTTAAAAATTCAAAAATATTTTCCATTACTTCCTTCTTTAGAAAGTCTTTCTTTTAGGCCCCAATTATTTTTTAAAAAATACAAAAATATTTTCATTCTTCTTTCGAAAATTGAAAAGAAAATTCAAGATTCAAAAATATTTTTTTTCTTTAGAAGTATTTCTTCCATAAATTCAAATAAAAGCCCAAAAATAAAAAATAAAAAAGTTAAAATTCAAAAAAGTATATTTTTATTTCTTTAGAAGTCTTTCTTTTTAAAATTCTTTAAAAAAAAATTGAAATCCAAAAATATTTTCTTTCTTCTTTATAAGTCTTTCTTTCAAAAATTTTTAAAAAAAATCAAAATCCAAAAAAAAAAAAAAAAGGTTAGTTTATTTTATTTTTGACCTGCCCGTAACTTCGCAAGATCTGATTCATGTCTCCACATGATACATAGGCATCCTACATAGGGTTCAATTTGATCGTTTTTGAAATTAAGAAAAGAAAAAGAAAAAGAAAAAAAGTATGAAAGTATGGGATGTAAGAAATGAGAGGAAAGAAAAGAGTGATAATTAGAAAGAAAACGAGCAAATCGAGGAGCGCAAGAGAGGAAATAAGGAAGAAAATGGCAGGAGAAGTAAAATTGGGATGATGCCTAGTTGACTTTCGCACCCTCAAAGTCATTTTAGAATCGATAATTGTGATTAAGTACATTGCACATAACGTGAGATTATCTTATGTAATGCCATAACGCTAACATGATGGCTTCATTTTGTTCCTCTTTATTATCTTCATTGAGCAGAAGGGTGGTTGGTTTGTAGTTCTTAAGCTGGTAACTCATCCCTACAACATAAAATCGAAAGGCAATGGCAGACGACAACGGAATTGAGTTGATTGATACTGGTGCCCAAAAGCAATTGGTTGAACACGACACTAGATTGGTTGAAGAGGTAAGGATGTTGAGACAACACATGGCGGACATGTATCAGGCTTGGATGACTGGGAAGGCACCACCCCTGCCACCATCTAGCTTCTTAGATGCTACCCTTACCCAAGCTCCAGTCATAGTGTCAAATGATCCACCGTATTCTCCATATTTTCCTGCTTATCATAGCTTTCCTAACCTCCCTATTAGTAGCTCCATCATTCGTTCTCCAACTACCTTTCCCAAAAATAGCCCTCCATATGTTGTTGAGTCCCGCCAACGACAAGATCTAGTGGGCGTTACTGCTCAACGATATCAACCTCAATATCGACCACATGAATATCCTCGTACTCCAGATAATCCTCCCTAATGCTACTTTCCTCCACAAACTCCCCAAAGTCATACCTCACCTTCCCAGTACTCTATCCACAATGCACCACCATATGCTCCACACCCCCGAGACCCGCAATGGCTTGCACCGCCTCCACAAATGTCTTACCCACCTCTACAAGTATATCAACCACCTACACGCAAGAGGTTCCAACCAAGGCCGGAGTACAAAATGAGAAGTCAACAACAAAGAGAAAAGTCTTTCACTCCTATTGGAGAATCATATACAGTCTGTTCCAAAAGCTGAGGCAATTGGACATGTTGAAGCCGATTCAGATAAAAATTCCGAACCCCTTTCCAAAGAAATTTGATTATTCTCAAAGGTGCGCATATTTCTCTAACGTCCCCGGGCACAACTTAGAAAAATGTTGGCATCTGAAAAGAGTAGTCAAGAAGGTTATTGATGCAGGTGACATTACCGTGCAAAATCCAGATGCAGCAGATACTAGCCAAAGTCCAGTGCCTGTTCATAATGAGACGCATATGGTGGGCATGATTTGTGTTGAAATTGAATATGAGAACTCTTATGAGTTCCTTGGGGGGTCACTTGCCGCAAAGTTTTCAACGCTATCAGCCTCGGTTCCAGAAGTAGATCTTAAGAACGAGTCGGCAAAAGGGACCCAAAAGCTATTTGCTGAGATCAATGTAATTGAAATCTGTTGGTTTTGGTAATATTGATGTGGAACTCAGTGGATAAGATGTCGAGCTTGGTAATTGGAAAGAAGCTCCTTTCTTGGTTAGCCGGGGAGAAGTCCTGGTGGTATATTTTATTGTCATTTCTGTTGTCCGGGTTATTTCAGGGTTATAATCTTGATGCTGTCTTGTGACTCAAACCCTTCTATCCTTTTATTTTGCATAGTTCGTTTAGTCGTAGTAACTCATTTAGTGTTATCTAGGTTTGTTCCATGGTTGTAACCCCAGTTTATTTTGCTTGTTTTGTTGTTCAAACCCTTTCACCGTCTGTCTAATGCAATTTCCTGTTTTCTGTTATTTCTAGTCAGTTTTTGTTTAGTTCTCTTTTCCTTTTATAGTTCTTTTCATGCTGACTCTAGTGACATGACGTGCACGTGTAATTCTTAGCTCGGTCTTAAAATTTAATGTAATCATGAAGCAATGAAATAATTTTGAAGATGATGGGGACATTTGAGGGAAATAAGTAAAAATTTGGACATTTTGAGATCATTTAAAGCCCGAACTGTGTGAAAATGGGGAATATAATTTGGGAAGTTAATAGGATGACAAGAATTCGTTATAGGAGAGTGAATCCCGGACAATTTGAAACGAGCAACTTTGAGTTCAAGTACATCTCAAGTTACAAGATAAAGCTTGGGGAGTTTTCTCCAAACTAACGGAGGGTATCCATTGTGAAGAAGAAATCACCTAACAAGAGCTTTGTACTTGACAGGGCACTAAAAAGGGGGTAGAAGGCGTATCTGGGATATCAATGCCGAAGCTGCAAAAGAAATATCGTGCATGATGTTCATTTTCATCCTCAAGCTGCATGTGTTGTACTTGGCATTTTCAGAGACTAAGGGGCTCTTTTTCAGATACCCAAATACTTTATACCCTTTGGTAACCTTTTGGAATCAAGTTAGAGTCATTAAAAAAAATTGAAAAAATAAAAAAAAATTCATGCCCTCACAAGATTTGTTTTAGAAAGTTCACCCCGAAAGGAAAAAGAAAAAGGAAATGAAAAATAGCAACAACAAAAAGCATTCTTTTGAACTACGTTCGGCCTGATTCTTGTATCAACAAGATACGTATGCAGCCTTAAGGTTCGGTCACACCAAGTCAAAAATTCTAAAGTTCCTCACCTCAAAAGAAACTGGGTCAGAAGTTTTGTTTTCTATAAAAGACGGTTCCAAAAGTTGTAAAGTTACACCCCTTTTTGTCTTACGTTTGAATTTGAGCCTTCATGCCTTTCTTTCTCACTAAGCCTGTCCAAAAGTCACATTAAAGTCCAAAAAGACCTACCAGATAATCTTTGAGAGTGCCGAGTTAGACATGCCAGGAGCATATGATATTTCGATCGTGGTTAATGCCTTGTCATCTGCAGAATCAAAGGAAATAAGAAGAAAAGGACAAAATGAGAGATTCTTATCGATGAAAACCTTCACATGCACCATAAGGCGACAGTAAGTTGAGAGAAAGAACAAAATGAGAGACGCTTGATGGTGAAAACCCTTCGGCCACTACAAGTCGAATAAGGACCGTGAATCAGATAGGATAATCAGAGCATTGTAGCCCAGTTTCACGGCTTATAGGTACAACAAGAGTTGAACATTAGACTTGCTTGACTGATTAGGCCACTTAATCCAAAAGTGCATTTCATGGTCATTATAGTTGGTATCCACATAAGATAAGTTTCTACGTGGTAATTTTCTTGTTAGATATCATCTCTTTCCATTGTCCCTTACTATGTTTCTTTTGATTTGTTCACGTCCTCTTTTTGTTTCTATTTGGTCAGAACAAGTGAGAAATGACTTCAAAATTTGTTACCATCTTTCCAATTGCACAAAGCGAAATCTGGCTAGCACATCAAAGCGGCATAAGTCAGAAAAGAACAGTATGCGCACTGAGTTGGTAACAACCAACGGGCTTTGGGATTCATGTGAAATTCAAAGGTTAGGAAAATATAAATTCATGAGCAAAATGCAACAGATAGAGGGTATTAGGCTCTAATGAATTAGAGGTGTTTTCTGTGATAAAGGGTTAACAAAAAATTGTTAATCAATAACATGCAAGGTCTTCCAAGTTGAAATCAAAGTTATCATGGAAAGTGTAGAAGTAGTTGCCTTCAAAGTCAAGGCCACAAACCAACCACCATGTTTTAAATCACAAGTTTTCTTTGTTTGAAACAGGGATGAAGACTGTGTCCCAATCAAAGCTTGGAATCTTGAATTTGTCAGGTGTAATGCCTCCAGTTCTGCTTACGCAAAGGCTATTGAGAAGATCACACCTTCTAGGTATTTTCCCTAGTTGAGAGGAACCATACCTCCTAGGAATTTTCCCTAATTGAGAAGAATCTTTGGCTTTCCTTGAGTTCGGGAGTCCCGCCTGGAGAATAATGTCTGTTTTCAATTTTGTTAAGTTGGTAATCATCAGTTTTCCTTGAGTTAAGGAATCCCACCTGGAGAATATGGTCAGTTTTTAATTTTTAAGTTGTTAATCTTTAGCCTTCTTTAAGTTCAGGGGTCCCGCCTGGAGAATATGGTTAGTTTTCAATTTTGTTAAGTTGGTAATCATTAGTTTTTCTTGAGTTCAGGAGTCTCGCCTGGAGAATAGGGTCAGATTTTAATTCTTAAGTTGTTAATCTTTAGCTTTCTTTAAGTTCAGGGGTCCCTCCTAGAAAATAGGGTCAGTTTAAGTTTCCTTAAGTCGTTAATCTTTAATTTTCCTTAAGTTCAGGGATCCCGCCTGGAGAATAGGGTCAATTTTTTCTTTAGTCAAGCTTAGTTTATAGTTTTCCTCAAGCTCAGATTCACATCTAGGAGACACACTTCCTAGTCTGAGTCTTTCTTGTTTTACTTTTAGGAGACTCACTTCCTAAATTGAGATTTCACCCCTAGGAGACGCACTTCCTAGTTTGGGTCATTTACGTTCAGCCCTAAGAGACACACTTCCTAGTTTGGTTCATTCTAGTTTCACCCCTAGGAGACACACTTCCTAGTTTGATTCATTAATGTCTCACCCCTAGGAAATGCACTTCCTAGTTTGGTTCAGTCAATTTTCACCCCTAGGAAATGCACTTCCTTGTTTGGGTCTTTCAAGATATATTTTTTAGGAGACACACTTCTTGCTCTGGGTCTTTCAGGTTATACTTTTTAGGAGATGCGCTTCTTACTCTAAGTTTGTCAGTTTTGCTCCTAGGAGATGCACTTCCTAGTTTAAGTTTTTAGTTTTACTCATAGGAGACGCACATCCTATTCGAGTCTTTAGTTTTACTCTCATCATTGCATCCTTCATGAATTGCAAAGGTGATTTATAGTTCTGGTAACAACTCACAAATCTTCCTAGTGCAAACTGGGGCAGAAAAGTTTCTTTTGTTTTCTTTGTTTTGCTGTAGTAGCAGGCGCCCACGTGGAGAATGAGGGAATTCATTTCAAGCTCAAGTCAGTAGCAGGTGCCCACCTGCAGAATGAGGGAATTTAATTCAAGTCATTAGCAAGCGCCCACCTGGAGAACGAGGGAATTCATTTCAAGTTCAAGTCAGAGATAACAGGATGCCGCCTGAAGAATGGGGGCAACCTCCGTCCTGTTGTCAATTCAAGGTAGAAGTAGCAGAATCTCGCCTCAAGAATGTGAGCCGGAAGTTCGAGATGATAAAACGGGGTCTCAATCCATAATAAAAGAAAAGAAAAAAGAAGTAAATCTAAAACGCAGAAGCAGATAAAAGATGTGAACTGCTCAAGACATGACTGAAGTCACGAGCACTGCATTCCTCGTTTTTATCAGAAGAAGCCGTAGAATAATGAACTAGCACCTGCTGCTAGCAAGCATCAAGGTTCAAATTTAAAGTCTGCATGAAGATCCATTCAAGACTCAAGATCAAGCTTCAGAAGACTTATAGATAGGAATCTTGTAATTCATAGCTGATAGGCTTGTTTAATTCTTTTAGATTTTTGATTTTGATGTAATAACAGGACCACAGACCGGAGCCTCGATGGAACCTCACTCGACTCTCTCATCCTCTCCCCATACTCAATCACTTCATTCACTTTTGAACTACACGTGGCCTGATTCCTTTATAGCCAAGGATATGTAGGCAGCTTAGATATCAGGGATCAGTCACAATCTTTTGTCCATGTTTGTTTCTTTTTTAATAAGCGTCGGGTTATATATCAATTACGTTGCTTATTGTTCTTTGCTCCGAAAACTCTTCGTGTTTCCAAGCAAAGAGGGGCAGCTGTAAGCATGTAATTTTTGACCGGCGCAATACTTAAAAGTAGTATTTTAAAAATATTATTTATTTTCATTTTTATAGGATTTCAGTCAACTTTTAATTTTAATTTTAGAACATAAGTTTTAAAACACAAAAATAGTTTTATAATATTTCTTCTCTTATTATATATCCTTTTTTTAGCTTATTAGTATTTTATAATATTTATAACATTTAAAAAATACCAAAAATATTTTCACTTTAATATTTTATTCTTATTAACTAAGATTAGTTAGTATATTTCGGTAGCATTTTTATTTTTATTTTTATTCCATGAGGAAGAATTGAATTTGGGATGACTGAGAGCTCATTTTCGGATTTTAGTGGCCCAGCAAGACAAATGCCCATTCTTCCCAATCCCTTTTAGCCCAAATCCTTTTCTCACCCATCAAAACCCTTTCCTTAATCATAGCCATTGATCCACTTTCATCCAAGGGCCAATATTAATTCCCTACCCCAAATAAAACCTAACTAATCTCCCCAAAACAAGAACCTGGATCCCTAACCTAAGAGTAGCGGCAGACCACCCTAATGAGAGAAATGAATATTCACCACTACCATTTGCATTAAACCCAGCTCAATATTCGTATACAATATAATACATATGCCCCAGATGGATTTTCCCAAAAAAAAAAAAAAACAAGAAACGACATTTCCAATCATTTTTCTGGGATATGTAATGTGTGCTTGTGTATGTAGATCTTGATCTGGAATTTTGAGGATTGAAAAAAAAAAACAAAAAAACTTATACAAAGGGGAAATGGCAAAAGGAGAAACGGAAAAGAGGGGCATGAGAATTGTTCAAAATTCGGAAAAAATCATTTCTTCTCCATTTTTGGTTAGATTGAAAGCACACAAAAATCAAAAGCAGTGGGGAATTGAGAGGTTAGAAAACAGATAAAGGAACAAAACAAATTTTGGGGTTTCTTCTTTTTCTTTCTTAATTTCGAGGTTTCAACTTCCGGCAAAAGCTTGCAGTTGAGTTTTTCGGTGCCGAATCGAGGTTCCGGTTTGCAATTTCGACATTCCTGTCCAATGATTATTGCTTTGTTATTCCGATTGAGTTTCACATTTTCAATTATATTCATCAATATAAAGGTCCATTATAATCGTTTTTTCCCAGTATTTGTTTACATTTTAATTATACACTTGCCTTGATATAATGTTTCTATTTGCTTGTGACGTATTCCATTTTTCTCTATGGAGAATACTTGATCTCTTTCGTTTTAATTGTGTACTGATTGCGTATTATTTGGGTTAAATACTGGTTTTAAATATTAATTCGTTTGAATACATGTAATTTTGGTTGGACGATTTCTGTTAAATATGCTATGGACTTTGATTTAGTTTTCTTACTTATATGGTATGTTTCATTGTCTTTGTTTTAACATGTTGAAGTGGTGATTTTAAATAATAAATTGGGTAGATGGAAAATTTTGAGTTGTTTCTTTCTTGTCAAGGAATAAGAATGGGCCATAAGGTGGGTCTCGAACCATAAGAAATATGGGCCAAGTAATAGATCATGTTAGCTATCCTATTTTCTCCCCAATAATATCTTGTCCATAAATTTGGCATCACAACAGTCTCAAAGATTAGGAAAATAATTCAAATGCGCTAGGTGACTTAGGCGCGATTAATAATAAATTATCGTGACTGTGGGTACGCCTGGCATAGTCATGATACATAATCCCAATTCGAGTGCGCATTTCATGTGACTCAACTATAACTTCAAATGATAATAAAATAAATATGTTGTAAATCACGGGTGAATTTCACGTGGTGTAATTCACAATTTGTACAAAAATAGATGAGTGCGCGACATCACGACTTGTTCAAACAAATTCCATAAATACTAAAAGCGATTTTAAAAGGTAAAAATGTACAATATGTCTTAAATATGTAATAAATCAGATAATTAGGCCAATTATTAATAGTCACGGAACCCGGGAATACCTAATACCTTCTCCCGGGTTAACATAATTCTTTACCCAGTCTTATGGTTTTCGCAGACTTTAAACATAGTCAAATTTCCTTGATTTGGGATTTAAAATAAACTGGTGACTTGGGACACCACAAATTATTCCAAGTGGCTAATCTGAATAAATAAATAATCCCATTTCGGTTAAGTCACTTTAATTGGAAAAACTCCCTATCCCCTCAGGAAAAAGGAGGTGTGACAATTGCAATATTGCTTAAAATTTCTCAACTATATGTGCTTGTTTGATGTAATGACCCGGCCGGTTGTTTCGAGAGTTATAGCCCTGTTTCCCCAATTTCTGCTTCTTTTTTGCTTTACAACTTTATTATGTCTTACCGGGTTGGTTGGTTCGGGTCTGGAGTTGTTTCAGAGTGAATTGAGACACTTAGTCTCTTAATTGGAAGCTTAAGTTGGAAAAGTCGACTGGATGTCGACTTGTGTGTAAACAATCTCAGATTTGAATTTTGATGGTTCCGTTAGCTCTGTTAGGTGATTTTGGACTTAGGCGCGCGTCTGAAGTGTGATTTGGAGGTGCGTAGTAGAATTAGGCTTTAATTGGCGAAGGTTGGAATTTTAGTGATTTTGGTCGGCAGTGGAAATTTTGATATCGGGATCGGATTGGATTTCTTGAAGTTGGACTAGGTTCGTGGTGTCATTTCTAACTTTTTTGTGTAATTTGAGGTCAATCGGACGTGGTTTGGTAGGTTTCGGCATCGTTTATGGAATTCAGAAGTTTAGAAGTTCTTTAGGATTGAATCCGGGTGTAATTGGTGTTTTGAGGTTGTTTTGAGTGATTCGAAGGTTCGACTAAGTTCGTATCGGGTTATAAGACTTGTTGGCATGTTTAATATAGGTCTCGGGGGCCACAGGTGTAATTCGTGAGGATTTGGACTTGGTTCGGAATTGGAAGAGCAGCTGAAGTGTTGTTGTTGCTAGTGTAATCGCACCTGCGAAGTGGGAACCGCAGGTGCGAGTCCGCAGAAGCGGCCAAGGATGAGCTGTGCAGAATCCGCAAGTGCGAAGACTTTCCCGCACCTGCGAGGTTCACAGAAATGAGCAGCTGGGCGCATATGCGATTGTTGGCCGCAGGTGCGATGGATTCTCGCACCTGCTATAAGCGCAGATGCGGTCATGAAGCCACAACAGCGGAGCCTGAGATATTAAGTTAAATCCGCACCTGCGATGGAATTTCCACAGGTGCGGCATCGCAAATGCGGCAGGAGGTCCGCAGGTGCGGTTTTGTCGGGCAGAACCTATAAATAGAAGGCTTCGAGATTTTTCACCATTTTCATCATTTTTTAGCTCGGATTTTGAGGACTTTAAGAGGGATTTCGAAGTAATCACTGAGGTAAGTTCCTTGTGCCTATTTATCTTCAATAATGGTGTTTCCTCACTGATTTTACACCTAGTTGTTGAGTTTTTGAGGTGAGATTTGGGAGATTAAGGTTTGAGAATTGGAGAGTGAATTTTAGGGTTTTAAAGGGGAAAATGAGGTCGGGTTTTGATAAATTTGGTATGGTTGGACTCGTGATTGAATGGTCTTTTGGGTTTTGTGACTTTCATCGGGTTTTGAGACGTGGGCCCGGGGGGCCGGGTTGAGCCGATTTCGGATTTTAGGCTATATTTTAGTAGTTTTCTTGAGGAAGTGATCCTTTTAGACTATATTGATTATCTCGTACTGTTTGTGGCTAGATTTCAGGCATTTGGAGGCCGATTCGAGAGGCAAAGGCATTTTGGAGTAAGATTTCTGCGCGGTTGAGGTAAGTAACAGTCTTAAATCTAGTTTTGAGGGTATGAAACCCTGAGAATTGGTATGATGTGAACATTTGGAGGTGACACGCATGCTAGGTGACGGGCGTGTGAGCGTGAGCCATGAGGAATTGAGACTTGGTCCGTCCCGTGATACTGTAAAGTCGAATAGCCCATTGTTATTACTTGTTTTTTCTTGTCTTTGAGAAATTGACTGTCTTCCATGTTAGAAACCATGCTTAGTCCATATAATATCACTGTTAGGACCCGCATCAGTCGCATACTTGTTGAATTGACTGCTAATTGCTGTCTTGTACTCAGTCACAGTCTTACTTGTGTGTTATATCTCCGTTCCCTCTCATTTCTTGTTGATACTTGTTGTATTCTCTGTTTGGGATGATAATTATGATCTTTTGTGAGCCCGAGAGGTTAGAGAGGTTAGTGACTGAGATAGGGCCTAAGTGCCGAGTTGTGAGCTATGTGAGGTATATGGATCGGGTTGCACGCTGCAACAAGCCTTCGGGCTAGATATATATTTATCTATATGGATCGGGTTTCACGCTGCAACAATCCTTAGGGCTACTTATATATATATATATATATGTATATTATGGCTCGGGTTGCACGCTGCAACAAGATTGGATCTGGTTGCACGCCGCAATGATATAGTGCTTGGCTGAAGGAACCCCTCCGGAGTCTGTACACCCCAAGTGAGCGCAGGTACCTATTGAGAGTGAGTATTGAGGGCTGAGAGCCGAGTGTATGAGTTGAAGATGAGTTGAGTGACTGTTGACTTGAGAGGCTGTACTTGCTTTTAATTATTGTTGTACTTAGTTGTTATCTGTCGTTGTTGTGAAATTTATGAAAGATTTATATCTGGATTACTTGAGCTTGAATTGATTTGACTTAAACTGCCGGATTTGAAAGAATGTTCACTCTTTACTTAAAACTTCTGAAATGAACTGTATTTACATAGCTCGTCACTGCTTCTCAATTCCTTATTTATTTCTGTTACTTACTGAGTTGGTTGTACTCATGCTACACCCTGCACTTCATGTGCAGATCCAGGTGTGTACGGTTCTAGCGGTCGTTGAGTTCGTGCGAGAGCTGATTATCGGAGACTTACGAGGTAGCTGCCAGCGTCCGCAATCCTTTTTTCTCCTTTCTTATTATATTTTCTCTCTTGCATTGGCATTTGGCACAAACTGTAGTAGACTTTGTTTCTAGACTTGTTGTTAGGTGCTCATTACTTAGTGACATCCCGATGTCGGGCTATTATTCTGCACTTGTGTTTTGGATTTTTACCCCGTTGTTATGTAAACCTCTAGTTAATTTAATTGCCTTAACTCATTTCTGCCATGTATTGAAAGCATATTGAGAATGTCAACTTTCCTAGTTCAACGATAGGCACCATCACGACGGGTTAGGTATTTGGGTCGTGACAAGTTGGTATAATAGCCTAGGTTACATAGGTCTCACGAGTCATGAGCAGGTTTAGTAGAGTGTTGCGGATCGGTATGTAGACGTCTATACTTATCTTTGAGAGGCTGCAGAACCCTTAAGAAAAATACACATTCTTGAATTCTTGTTGTGCAAATCTATTGATTCTGGTAATTAAACATCTGTTGTTTCATTCTCTCACAGATGGTGAGGACTCGTACTACTGGGTAAGATGGACAGCCACCAGCACCAACAGCCAGGGCCGGAAGAGGCCGAGGTCTTGGTAGAGGCCGCGGTAGGGGCAGAGGTGCAGCCCGCATAGTAGTTGGGGCAGTACCTGCAGATCCACTAGTTGCCCCAGATCAAGACTAGATCCAAGTTGTGGATGCACCAGCGGGACTAGCTCAGGCACCACCTGTGCCCATTCATGTTTCCTGGCCTTCAGGAGGCCTTAGCTCAAATTCTGACCGTGTGCGCCGACCTTTATCAAGGGGTGTCTGTTTAGACAGCCGCAACCACTTCTCAGGCCGGGGAGGCACTCAGACTCCCGCCGCCCGCACACCTGAGTAGGTAGTACAGGAACTCCAGACACCAGGGGCACCACCAGCCCAGCCGGTTGCAGCTGCTCAGGACTATGTGGTTCCTGCTATGCCTGAGGATGAATAATGTAGATTGGAGAGGTTTGGGAGACTCCAGCCTCCATCTTTCAGTGATGTAGAGGGAGAGGATGCACAGGGCTTCTTGGACAAGTGTCACAGGATACTCCGTAAAACAGGTATTCTGGAGATTAGTGGGGTCTCGTTCACTACCTTTCAGTTCTCTGGGACTACATTCAGCTGGTGGGAGGCTTACGAGAGGCGTAGGTGGGTCGGCGCAACACCCTTTACCTGGCAGTAGTTCTCTATTATCTTTCTGGAGAAGTTCGTACCTCAGTCCCACAAAGAGGAGTTGTGCAGACAGTTTGACCAGCTTCGTCAGGGTGATATGTCTGTGACACAGTATGAGATATGATTCTTGGAGTTGGCCCGTCGTGCTATCTGGTTGGTTCCCATAGACAGAGAGAGGATCAAGAGGTTTATAGATGGCCTCACTTTTCAGCTGCGATTTCTTATGACCGGAGAGAGAGAGAGAGAGAGAGAGAGAATGTTTGGTCCTACTTTGATGAGGTTGTCGACATTGCTTGTCAGATTGAGATGGTTCGTAGTCAGGACAGGGTTGAGAGGGAGGCCAAGAGGCCTCGCGGCCAGGGTGGATTTAGCAGTGCTCCTTCTGGGGGTCAGTTCCAGCACAGTAGATGTCGCCCTTTTATACATGCTCAGACGGCTCGCCCAGTTCACCGTGGTGCATCATATGGCCATGGTTCTCACAGTTATCAGCAGGGGTGTTCATCTCTCGGTGCCCTTCTAGTGCAGAGTTCGTCCCTTGCTCCATTGGGTCATGGTTCGTCTATGCCAGGTCCTTCTACTAGTTATATCAATTCTCGGGGCTCCCTTCAGTCCCAAACACCAGCACATGGGAGTTTCTATGAGTGTGGGGAGTTTGGTCACATGAAGAGAGAGTGGGAGGTCCCGCTCCGCAGAGGAGGCAGTCTGTTATCAGCACCAGTTCCTCCACCACCTGCTCAGCCAGCCCAGGGTGAAGCCCAATCATCTAGGGTCGCTCGAGAGGGGGAGGCAAATCAGGGGGTGGCCAGGCCCATTTCTATGCCCTCCCTGCCTTACCAGATGTCATTGCTTCAGATGCTGTGATTACAGGTATTATCTTAGTTTGCCACAGAGATGCCTTTTTATTATTTGACCCTGGTTCCACTTATTCATATGTTTCATCATATTTTTCTCATTTTCAGGATATGCCCCGTGAGTCTTTAGTTTCATCTGTTCATATATCTACTCTTGTGGGAGATACTATTATTGTGGACTATGTATATCGGTCATGTGTGGTGACTATTGGGGGTCTGGAGACCAGAGTGGATCTTTTGCTGCTCAGTATGGTCAATTTTGATGTGATATAAGGTATGGATTGGTTATATCCATGTCATGTTGTTCTAGATTGTCACGCTAAGACTGTGATGTTGGCAATGCTGGGGTTGCCGAGGGTTGAGTAGAGTGATTTCATCCTTGAAGGCTCAGTGGATGGTTTAGAAGGGTTGTCTATCCTATTTGGCTATCGTGAGGGATGTTAGTGCAGAGTCTCCTGCCATTGATTCTGTTCCGCTGGTGCGTGAATTTCCAAATGTGTTTCATGTAGACCTCCCGGGCATGCTTCCTGACAGGAATATTGACTTCGGTATTGATTTGGTGTTTGGCACTCAGCCCATTTCTATTCCACCGTATCGTATGGCACCGACGGAGTTGAAAGAGTTGAAGGAACAACTTCAGGAAATCCTTGATAATGGGTTTATTCGGCCTAGCGTGTTACCTTGGGGTGCACTAGTGCTATTTGTAAAGAAAAAAGATGGTTCTAAGAGGATGTGCATTAATTACAGGCAGTTGAACAACGTCACAGTCAAGAACAAGTATCCTTTTCTAGGTATTGATGATCTATTTGACCAGCTTCAGGGGGTGAAGGTGTTCTCCAAGATTGATTTGAGGTCAGGGTATCACCAGCTAAAGATTCGGGATTTGGATATTCTTAAGACAACTTTCAGGACCCGATATGGCCATTATGAGTTTCTTGTGATGTCTTTTGGGCTGACTAACACCCCAACAACATTCATGCATTTGATGAAAAATGTGTTTTAGCCTTATTTGGACTCTCGTTATTGTATTCATTGATGACATCCTGGTGTACTCTCGTAGCCAAGAGGAGCATGCCCAGCATTTGAGGGTTATGTTATAGAGATTAAGGGAGGAGAAGCGGTATGCAAAGTTTTCCAAGTGTGATTTTTGGCTCAGTTCGGTGGCGTTCTTGGGGAACGTGGTGTCAAGTGAGGGTATTCAGGTGGATCCTAAGAAGATTGAGGTGGTGCAGAGTTGGCCTAGACCGTCCTCATCCAAGGATATTCAAAGATTTCTTGGTTTGGTGGGCTATTACCGTCGTTTTATGGAGGGTTTCTCATCTATTGCATCACCCTTGACCAAATTGCCCCAAAAGGGTGCTCCATTCAGGTGGTCGGATGAGTGCGAGGAGAGCTTTCAGAAGCTAAAGTCTGCTTTGACCACGACTCTTGTTCTAGTTCTGCCATCAGCTTCTAGTTCTTATACAGTGTATTGTGATGCCTCACAGATAGGTATTGGATGTGTTCTGATGCAGCAGGGTAGAGTGATTGCTTATGCTTCACGCTAGTTGAAGACCCATGAGAAGAACTATCATGTCCATGATCTTGAGTTAGCAGCTATTGTTCACGCCTTGAAGATTTGGTGATACTATTTGTACGGGGTTTATTGTGAGATCTACACTAATCACTGGAGTTTGCAACATTTGTTTAAGCAAAAGGATCTTAACTTGCGTCAGCGGAGGTGGTTGGAGCTTCTTAAGGACTATGATATCACCATTTTGTACCATCTCGGGAAGGCCAATGTGGTGGACGATGCCTTGAGTTGCCGGGTGAAGAGTTTGGGGAGTTTAGCGTATCTTCCAGCAGCAGAGAGACCCTTGGCATTAGATGTTCAGGCCTTAGCTAGCCAAGTCGTCAGATTGGATATTTCGGAGCCGAGTCGGGTATTGTCTTGTGTGGTCTCTAGTTCTTCTCTTTATGATTGTATCAGGGAGCGTCAGTATGATGACCCCCATCTGCTCGTCCTCCAGGATATGGTTCGGCGAGGTGATGCTAGAGATGTGACTATTGGTGATGATGGCGTGTTGAAGATGCAGGGCCGGATATGTGTGCCCAATGTGGATAGTCTAAGGGAGTTGATTCTTGAAGGGGCTCATAGCTCGCGGTATTCCATCCATCCGGGTGCCGTGAAGATGTACCAGGATTTGAGGTAGCACTATTAGTGGAGGAGGATGAAGAAGGATATAGTTGGGCTTGTGGTTAGGTGTCTCAACTGTCAGTAGGTTAAGTATGAGCATCAGAGACCGGGTGGCTTGCTTCAAAGGTTAGAGATCCCAGAATGGAAGTGGGAGCGGATCACCATGGATTTTGTAGTGGGATCCCACGGACTTCGAGGAAGTTCAAGCTATTTATGTGATTGTGGATCGACTGACCAAGTCCGCACACTTCATTCCAGTTGGCACTACTTATTCTTCAGAGCGGTTGGTTGAGATTTACATCCGAGAGATTGTTCGCCTTCATGGTGTCCCAGTTTCCATCATTTCAGACAGATGCACACAATTTACATTGCAGTTTTGGAGGGCCGTGCAGTGAGAGTTGGGTACTCAGGTTGAGTTGAGCATAACTTTTCACCCTCAAAAGGACGGACAGTCCGAGCGCACTATCCAGATATTGGAGGACATTTTACACGCTTGTGTTATTGATTTTGGGGGTTCATGGGACCAGTTCGCTCGTGGAGTTTGCATATAACAACAGTTATCAGTCGAGCATTCAGATGGCTTCGTACGAGGCTTTATATGGGAGGCGTTTTAGATCTACGGTGGGATGGTTTAAGCCGGGTGAGACTTGGCTCTTGGGTACAGACTTGGTCCAAGATGCATTAGATAAGGTGAAATTGATTCAGGAGCGATTTCGCATGGCGCAGTCTAGGCAAAAGAGCTATGCTGATAGAAAGCTTCGTTATGTGTCTTACATGGTCGCAGAGAAGGTTCTGCTGAAGGTATCACCCATGAAGGGTGTTATGAGGTTTGGGAAGAGAGGCATGTTGAGCCCTCGTTTGATTGGACCTTTTGAGGTACGTTAGAGGATCGGGGAGGTGGCTTACAAGCTTGCCTTGCCACCTAGTTTGTTGAGTATGCATCCAATATTTCATGCTTCTATGCTCCGGAATTACGTCGGCGATCCGTCCCATGTTTTGGATTTCAGCATGGTTCAGTTAGATGGTGATATGACTTATGATGTGGAGCCGGTGGCCATTTTGGAGCGGCAGGTTCTGAAGTTGAGGTCAAAGGATATAGCTTCAGTGAAGGTGCAGTGGAGAGGTCAGCCTGTGGAGGAGGCCACTTGGGAGATCGAGCAGGAGATGAAGATCAGATATCCACACCTATTTGAGACTCCAGGTATATTTCTAGACCTGTTCGAGGACGAACATTTGTTTAATAGGAGGAGGATGTAACAAACCGACCGGTCGTTTTGAGAGCTATAGCCCTGTTTCCCCCATTTCTGCTTATTTTGTGATTTACAACTATATTATGTCTTATCGGGTTGGTTGCTTCGGGTCCGGAGTGGTTTCAAAGTGAATTGAGATACGTAGTATCTTAATTGGAAGCTTAAGTTGGAAAAATCGTTGTCTGTAAACGACCTCAAATTTGAATTTTGATGGTTCTGTTAGGTGATTTTGGACTTAGTAGCGCGTCCACAATGTGATTTGGAGGTCCGTACTAGAATTAGACTTGAATTGGCAAAAGTTGGAATTTTGGCAATTTTGGCCGGTAGTGGAAATTTTGATATCGGGGTTGGATTGGATTTCCGAATGTTGGAATAGGTTAGTGGTGTCAATTTTGACTTATATGTGTAATTTGAGGTCAATCAGACGTGGTTTGGTAGGTTTCGGCGTCGTTTGTGGAATTCAGAAGTTTAGAAGTTCTTTAGGCTTGAATCCAGGTGTAATTGGTGTTTTGAGGTTGTTTTGAGTGATTCGAAGGTTCGACTAAGTTCTTATCGGGTTATAGGACTTGTTGGCATGTTTGTTTGAGGTCTCGGGGGGGCCTCAGGTGGAATTCGGGAGGTTTCAGACTTGGTTTGGAATTGAAAGAGCAGCAGAAGTGCTGTTGTTGCTGGCGTATTTGCACTTGCGGAGTGCGAACCGCAGGTGCAAGTCCGCAGAAGCGGCCACGGGCGAGCTAGGCAGAAGCCGCAGGTGCGAAGAATTTCCCTTACCTGTGAGGGTCCGAGAAAGGGGCAGCTGGGCATAAGTACGCTTGTTAGGCGCAGATGCTGTCATGAAACCGTAGGAGCGGAGCCTGAGAGATTAAGTGAAATCCGCACCTGCGATGGAATTTCTGCAGGTGCGGCGTCCATATGCGACAAGAGGTCCGCAGGTGCAGTTTTCCTGGGCAGAACCTATAAATAGAAGACTTCGAGATTTTTCACCATTTTCATCATTTTTGAGCTCGGACTTTGAGGATTTTGAGAGGGATTTCGAAGTAATCACTGAGGTAAGTTCCTTGTGCCTATTTATCTTCAATAATGGTGTTTCCCCACTGATTTTACACCTAGTTGGGGAGTTTTTGAGGTGAGATTTGGGAGATTAGGGCTTGAGAATTGGAGAGTGAATTTTGGGGTTTTGGAGGGGAAAATGAGGTCGGATTTTGATAAATTTTGTATGATTGGACTCGTGAGTGAATGGGCTTTCAGGTTTTGTGACTTTCTTCGGGTTTCAAGACATGGGCCTGGGGGGGAGGGGGCGGGTTGAGCCGATTTTGGATTTTGGGCTATATTTTAGTAGTTTTCTTGTGGAATTGATCCGTTTAGACTATATTGATTATCCTGTACTGTTTGTGGCTAGATTTGGGGCATTTGGAGGCCGATTCGAGAGGCAAGGGCATTTTGGAGTAGGATTTATGCGCGGATGAGGTAACTAACAGTTTTAAATCTGGTTTTGAGAGTATGAAACCCCGAGAATTGGTACGATGTGAATATTTGGAGGTGACGTGCTAGGTGACGGGTGTGTGAGTGTGCACCATGAGGGATTGAGACTTGGTCCGTTCCGTTAGACTGTAAAGTCGAATAGCCCATTGTTATTACCTGTTTTTCATTATCTTTGAGCAATTGACTGCCTTTCATGTTAGAAACCATGCTGAGGCCATATGATATCACTGTTGGGATCCGCATCGGTCATATACTTATTGAATTGACTGCTAAATGTTGTCTTGTACTCAGTCATAGTCTTACTTGTGTGTTATATCTCTGTTCCCTCTCAGTTATTGTTGATACTTGTTGTATTCTCTGTTTGGGCTGATTATTATGATACTCTGTGAGCCCGAGAGGCTGGAGAGGTTAGTGGTTGAGATAGGGCCTGAGTGCCAAGATATGAGCTATGTGAGGCATACGGACCGGGTTGCACGCCACAACAAGCCTTATTGATATATTTATATGTATGGATCGGGTTGCACGCCGCAACAAGCCTTTGGGCTATAGATATATTTATATATATGGATCGGGTTGCATGCTGCAACAAGACTTAGGGCTACTTATATATATATATATATATATATATATATATATATATTATGGCTCGGGTTGAACGGCGTAACAAGATTAGACCGAGTTGCACGCCACAGCGATATAGCGCTTGGGCTGAAGGAGCCCCTCCAGAGTCTATACACCCCCAGTGAGCGCAGGTACCTATTGAGCGTGAGTATTGAGGGATGAGAGCCGAGTGTATGAGCTGTTGAGATGAGTTGAATGACTGTTGCCTTGAGAGGTTTTACTTGCTTTTAATTATTGTTGCACTTAGTTGTTATCTGTCTTTGTTTTGAAATTTCTGAAAGATTTATATCTGGATTACTTGAGCTCTAATTGATTTGACTTAAACTGCCGGATTTGAAAGCATGTTCACTCTTTAATGAAAACTTCTAAAATGAAATGTATTTACATAGCTCGTCACTGCTTCTCAGATCCTTATTTATTTCTTTTACTTTCTGAGTTGGTTGTACTCATGCTACACCCTGCACTTCATGTGCAGATCCATGTGTGTATGGTTCCGACGGTGGCTGAGTTACTGCGCGAGCTGATTATCGGAGACTTACAAGGTAGCTGCCGGCGTCCGCAATCCTCTTTTTCCTTTCTTATTATCTTTTCTCTATTGTATTGGCATTTGGCACAGACTGTAGTAGACTCTGTTTCTAGACTGGTTGTTAGGTGATCAAGACTTAGTGATACCCCGATGTCGGGCTATTATTCCGCACTTGTGTTTTGGGTTTTTACCCCGTTGTTATGTAAACCTCCGATTAATTTTATTTCCTTAACTCATTTATGTCATGTATTGAAAGCATATTGAGAATGTTGGCTGGCCTAGTTCCACGATAGGCGCCATCACGATGGGTTAGGTATTTGGGTCGTGACACTTGACTTGAGAGTTGAACAGAAGCGTCTTGATTAAGTTATGTGCAATGTGTGTGTGAGGATTTGTGATCTTCTGTGATATCCTGTGTAGTCTAGAACTTGACTTGTGTGTTAATCGAAGAGAAATCATTAAGTTTTTCTAGTCTAGGAGATGACATGCGTTTCTTTCTTGTTCATAGATGTGCTTGGCACTTAAAAATAAAAATTTCGTTGCTAGCCCCTTTGAGCCTGTAGACCTTTTCGTTGGCACCCATATTACAAGATGTATCCTTATTTTGTTCTTAATTTGAGATTGTTGAACCTTCACCTCCTAAGACACTTAGTCGCTAAAAGAAGTAAGGTGAGAGATTGGGAAATAGCTTTCGAGTGGAACCATGGAAGGGCCCTTAAGGTGAATTAAAGTTGTTAAAAAGGGTCACTAGCCGATGAACCTTAATGTATGGAGGGTGTGTAGAAAAAAAAGAGAAAAAGAAGAAGAAAATTGCAAGAAGAAAAAAAATGATAGTTCAAATAATGTAGAAAAACACACACCGCCTAACCTTACTAATTCTTGCTAGTAGGAGTATAGAAGTGCTTAATTTAAAAAAGAGGCTATGTTGTATATGGTTTGTGGCGAGTAAGTTGGTTGAGAAGAAGATGTGCTCGAATTGTGAGTGTAGTGTATTTAAGTACTTAGGAGGGTTAGTCATTATTCCTAAATGTATCCTACCCGTCCCTTAGCCTACATTACAACCTTAAAGTCCTAGTTAATCATAGATTTGGCTAGCTTATATTAGTAGAGATGTACACTACGGGCAAGATTATGATACGACAATGCGATGCACATGAAATTTTTTATGAGAGTGAGAGAATTTTGTTCACTCGTGTGATGTCCTTAAATTATGTTCAAAGGCATACTTGAATGTGTGGACTATTCTATATTCACTCTTTTGTTTGTTGGGGAGGGCACATGATCTCATGAAAGATTGGTAATATTGTAAACTTCTCTTGTTGGGTGAGTGTGCGAGTTGAGAGCTTTTAGTGGTAACGAGTCGGATCTTGAGGTAAGGTGGTTACATATAGGTTGTTTGAATTGATTGAATTGAACTGGTTATACTTGGGCATGTAATGTGAAGTTTGTATGTTCATGCTTGATTGTCGGTATCGATCATAGTCAAGGGTAGAGCGTATGGTTAAAAATTGAAGTGCTACTCTCTAGTTGAGATGTGTAAGTTGTTGGGGTGTATTTGATAGTCCCATTGCTCGAGGGCGAGTAAGAGTCTAAGTGTGGGGTGTTGATGTTTAGCTTAAAGTATATATATTTATATGTATATCACCTTGAAAATTCCTCATGTTTCGTGGACTTCGGATGTGAAATGTAATGATTTATGCTAATTCGTGGCGTTTTTATGTGTAGGAATCATTCGGAGGAAATATGGGGTGAAAGGTGCGATATTAGAGACAAAAAGGAGAAAAATCGGAAAATAGCCATTTGTAGCGCCACAGGCAGCATGGGGCGCTACCTATGGCCCAGTTTCCAGAACCTTAAAAATCCCAGTGCTAGGGCTAGCGCTCCACGCTACCCTGGGCGCTGGTGACAGGAAGTTTCTCCTAGTTCGTCCAGACAAGGTTATTTCCGCCCAAGACACCCCTTCCCCAACGCGTATAAAAGAAAGTACAAACCTACTTTGAGAGGGGTAGACGCCACTTTGGGAGGAAAATATATGCACGAAACACTCGGGAGGAAGGATTCTCAGTTTTACTTTCTCTTCCCTTCCTTTAATCTCATAGTTTATTTGTTCTAGAGTTTTGGGTGCTACGTGAACGTTGTAGTTTGAAGCTTGAAATGTTCTTATTATTTTATCATATTGGTTTATTTATTCACTCTTGCGCTTAATTATTTTATTGCTTGATCACCAATTGAATATTGTCTATGAATCTAGGATTGAACTCGGATAAGGAATTCTAGATTGCAAATAAGATTGAGTAGAGTAAGATCTTGAACTCGACCATCGGGAACGAATTTGTGTTAGGATAGGGATATACCTAATCGTCATGCTTGGTTACTATACAGAAATTATTAACACGTTCTTGTTAATCCTGATTCCATAGGCATTTAGTTAGCTTGAATAGAGAAGCAGTACTTCGAGAGAACATGTCAATCAATAAACTAGATAAATTAATTAGACGATTTAAGTGGAAGACTCAACGGTATTGTTAGCTAACCCATAGCTATGGAATATTTTCTCCCACTGAATTTATCTCTAAGCTTGCCAAATTATTTTCTTTAATGTCTTAGTTTGCTACTCTATATTAGTTTTAATTAAATATTCATACTTTACAAAATCGCTTGTATAGATTAATTATATTAGTTTAATTTAGTAAATAGTTAATCACACGTCCTTGTGGAAACGATATCTGGACTTACAATCCTATATTACTTGTACGACCACATATACTTGGTATGTGTTTGGGAGCAACAAGGAGTGTAGTATGAGTACCAACCGGCCCCATGTACTCAATAAGTAACAAATTTAACCTCAGACTGTAAGCAGTGACGAGCTCAGAAGAAGGTCAGTGTCCAACACCAGTAATCAATAACAACACAGGATATAATAATGCCAGTAACAGTAAATGACTCAAAAGATTCCATATTTAGCTCGATTACAAATACAGAAAATTAGACATGCTTTACAAGTGTAACAATTGAAACCCAAATCTTTCACCAAATCAGTAAAATATGAGTTTATCAGTTAACTATGGTTTTTCCCAAACTTTTAACAAGAGAGAAGACATTTCATCTACCAGTTAGCATGATAAAAATACATCTCTATGCCAATATGTCAAGTATACATGTCAAGTCAATAACATCATATTTCCATCTAGCATGAGAAACATATATCTCTATGTCAACATGTCAAGTATACATGTCAAGTCAACAATGCCAATGTAGAATCATCAAGTACACTCTCCTTAATACACTCAAGGTGCCTGGATCAAATTCCCCTCACCATCACACACACAATCACTCAACATTGTACGAGTGCCTGGCACAAATTCCTCTCACCAAAGCACGTGTATATCATTGTGCATGCACTCACTCTAATATCAGACTCCGAAGGGGCGGATCCTTGTCCAAGCGCTAATCAATGTCAATATGATCTATTGCGGCGAGCAACCTGATCCAAATATCAATCTGTTGAGGCATGCAACCCTGTCCAACATAACTCACAATACAGTTCTATGGCCCATATCAGTCATCAATCCGCTCAAGTCTCAATGGCTCACATCTCACAGAAACATAATCCAATTATGCAACACGAAATAACACAATGTGACATAGATATAGCTCAAACTCATGTCACGTACAAGTACACCAAAAATATGTATGACACCGTATCAAAAATGCATAGAGACAGAGATATAATGTGCATATATAACTATTATGACTAAACAATATGACTATGACTAAGGCAAATAGCTCAACATGACAAAAATGGCCCTATATGTCTCAGATAATCAAATAGCCTAGACATGATTTCTAGCATGAATAATAACTCACATAGTTATACAAGTGGAGAAAATATGATATCAAAAGCATGTAGCGAAACAAGGCATATAATAGCCTAAGAACTAATATGATATTAGTTTAAAGCGAGCGGCATGGATTGCCAAAATGGAGAGGAAGGGGTGTTTGGACTGGGCTAGGTTTTGGCTTTGAGCTTGGTTATTGGGCCCTTTTTATTTAAATGGTAGCCACTTTATGTTTGATGTATAGATTGCAATGGTAGCCTTTTAACTTTTTAATCCTTTTGAAATTAATTTAAATACAAAATTACTTTCAATAAAATGTAGTGAAAATTTTAATTATCAAATGCACTACTAATTATTTTAATTAATTATTTTTAAAACATATTTTGTTTTCCTAAATTATGAAAATAATTTTGAATTATTAAAATATCAATATAATTAACTAATAATTAAGGAATAATTTATTCAATTAATTATAAAACCTATGTAATGTATATAAAGGTTATTTTAATAAACCCAAAATTGTAAGTATAATATATTTGTAACTAAATAATACTAAGTTATTAATCTCAACACCATTACTACTTGATTTTTTGTAAATATATATATTATTGATTAGAAAATATTTTCAAAACATTTATAGCAAATCATTAAGTATAAATTATTTAATTTTAAAAAGGAGGGTCAAAATTGATTGTCAATAGATAATATACGGGTTTTGCTTTCTACTTCGATCTCGTCTTTACGTGTTTTATCGCGATTGACGTATGTTGTAAGGATTGTCAAGAGAATCGGCTCAGGTATGTTAAGTGTTACACCCTATGTTGTCATATGTAAAAGCACGTTGTAAGCAAACTAATGTAGGACCAAAAACGAGATCATGTTTAATAGTATATAAAGTAAGTTAATCATGTAACCTCAGAGGTTGCAAATATTGAAGAGCATGAACAACAAGTACAAAGAGGGTTGGAAGGTTCAGAAGCTAAAGGAATTGAAGAAAATAATATTTTGTCGAAAGTCGACAAGTTGGGAATGTTATAACACGTACTTTTGGGGTGAGACTAGGGTTCCTAACATGATAAGAAGGTTATGTTATGGGTTATGTTAGTAATATGATATTCATGTGTTATTCTTTGAAGTCAAGCGAGTTGTGGAACAAAAGTCGACGAAAGTCATCACAAGTTACGTTCATAAGTTTTACTGAAATTTGGGTCAAATGTAACTGCGATTTTCTCCCAATATTCTAAGAGTTACGAGGTGTTCTTCCCGTAAAATTGAAGATCTATGAGTCTATTTTCTAAATAATTAAAATGTCTGTCAATATAACATCGGAGTATAGAGATATATGTGTTTTTACGAGACTGCGCAGACTGCTAGGTGACAAGCAGGTGTGTCACCTACTTGCTTAAATGAGAGTCCAAAAATAGGCCAGTTTGGGTCGTCCAAAGAGACCTTTTAAAGTCCTATTTCGTTCATATAATACATTAATAAGAGGGCACAATAACTAGACCTAAACCCCTGCAAAGATCCTCCCAAAAATTGCCCACAAACCCTACTTGATTTTCTCTCCTTTCAAGTTCTAGTTAGAGGTAAAACCTAGATTTTGAAGAACCAAGATAGGAGTCGAGCTATTCAAAAAATAAGGTAATTTTACTGCTCTCTTTGATCTATATTTTTCTTCAGGAGATTTGTGGAAATTCTTTCTATAATTGTAAGAACTCACGGGACGGTGATCGGAAGCCATGAGTTTGATTTATTCACTTGTAGCGACTGTTTTGTGGATTGTTTTTTGTTGCAATTGGATTGCATGTTTTGCTATTGTTTTATGGAGTTTTGGAGGATAAAGGGTTTGGAGAAACACCACATAAATGCAAGGTTGTGGGCTGGTCGATCGTCATAACATTTTCGGGTCGTTTGACACTACTACGCTGGTCGTTTTGTGTATAAAGAGATTGGGGTGTGTTGGGTTTTTTTGTAGTATTTTATGGTGTATATTGATAAGTAGGGATTTTGACCCCTTATTTTATCTCTTTTACTTGCGTTTTAGCTAAAAAAATGCTTAAAGGTATTCTCGAGAACTAATGAAATGAGCTTTCTTGCAGGAATATTGGGAAACGAGCCAATGAAGTGAAAATCAACTCAAAAAGGAGTCAAAATTGGACAAGGACCAAAACAAGGCAAAAATGCTTACAGTGCGGACCGCACAATAGTGTGTGCGGCGGCAAACAATGAAGAAGCCCTATTAGATTTTCTTCAAAGAATGCAGACCGCGCTACTATTGTGCGGCCACAAAAGAGAGATTCAGAGAGTCGGAATTTTGGGAAAGTTGAAGATATGCAAACCGCACCATTATTGTGCGGCCGCATGATGCCAAGTGCGGCCACACTCACAATTGTGCAGCCCACAAATGACCAGAATCAGAGATACTTGATTGAAGATGTGCGTACCGCACTATTATTGTGCGGCCGCAGGATTCAAAGTGCGGCGCACAGAAGAAGGTCCAGTCCCAGCCCAATCTCAAGTGTGCGGCCGCACTCAGAAATGTGAGGTCCGCACAAATAGATGAAGTGCGTCTGCATCCCACTTTTATGCGACCACAGAAGGCCTAGTTGACCAGTCAAGCTCAGAGTGCGGACTGCACTCAGAATTATGCGGCCGCACAACCTCCGTAGAGGCATTTTTGTCAGATATTTTTAGCTTGATATAAATAAAACTTTTTTTCATGTTTGGGTTAAGTTGCATCAGTGTAGAGCACCTGAGCCGTTTTCTTTATTGTTTTGAGTAATATTGTATTAGACTATCTTCTAAATATTAGATTTTCTTTCCATAGTTAATTATTATGCATTCTGTCTTAATTTCTTCTTTTATTTCTTCATTTTCTATGAGTATTTAAACTCTTATCTAGGGTTGTGATCCAACCCTAGTATGGGTACTTAATGGGTAATTGATTTAGGGCTTATTTAAGATTGGGTATATGTTATTTAGCCTTGTTTTTGCTTAAATTCTAGAATTAATGGTTGCAAACATTGATTCATGCCTATTTGACCTAGTTTCTACTTGAGAAAGAGAGACTAAGTGTAGGAAAACTTGGCTAACTAGGAATTGGGGTGAACTCAAGAAATTGATATCCCCAATTAAAGGGTCGAACCTAGAGACAGTAAGACTCGACTAGAGCATTTATCACTTGCTTTGTGAAATACCCATTTGAACTTGAGAAAGCCAAATTGGGCAAAGTCACTCAAACTACCGAGAGGTATAAATTGAGTAATTGAGTGTGATTGCTATATTGTATCCCTATCAACCAAACATTCCCTAAAACTTTAAATCCAGTAGGTAACCAACTAGCCGAAATTCGCAACCCTAGACCCTTTTATCATTTGAAAAATAACCAAAACCAAAAATATTGTCTCCTAGTTTTATAATTGGAATCAATAGCTCAAAGTAGAAGTAGAAACAACAAACAAGAATATGGAAGAGTAATCTAGGGCATAACATACAATTACACTAAATATATACCTAGTCCCAATTCTAACTCCCGGCGGATTCGACTACAACTTGCGTTGGGTTTTTATTATTGCATTGACCGCCTCACTACCTATATTTTTGGTGTGAGTTTGGGCGAGATCAATTTTTGGCGTCGCTGCCGGGGAGTTAAACGGATTTAGCTATATATATAGGTTTCTGTGTACTTTGTCTTTCTTTCCTTCCGAGTCACTAATTTTGTTTTTGAATTTCTTATAGGTATGAGAATGGATCTCAACAATGAGCCCATCGGGAATTTTCCATTGGGGGAGGAAGTGGACGATGATCAAGGAGATGAGGTTCTCCCGGAACCTCAAGTAAACAAGCGAGGCCGACCGCCTCATGATAATGTCCCCGTCATTCCCTACCTCCACCAAGAGCGGCAGTGCATCGGGTGTTACCGAATGAGGGTTATGCAAGTGCTATAGTCCCGCCCCATATTAGGGCTGGCAGCTTTCAAATCACCAACGTGATGCTTACACTACTTGAGCAACGCAGTTTCTTCATCGAGGCTTCAAGCCAAAATGCTTACAAGCATCTCAAGGGGTTCGTCGATATTGTTGGGGGAGCAAGCAAACAAATGTTTTCGAGGATGCACTGCATTTGAGACTATATCCCTTTTATCGATGGGGAAAGGCATTGGACTGGTTAGAGAGATTACCCAATAATTCCATCCATACTTGGGATGAGTTGGCTGAAAAGTTCATTGCCAAATTCTTCTCTCCGGGGCACATGGCTACACTACGGGATGAGATTCTAGCATTCACACAAGAGCCCAATGAGCCATTGCATGATATTTGGGAAAGATATCGTACCATGGTTAAAGAGTGCCCAAATAATAATATGATCGAGGCCATGATCCAACAAACCTTCTACTGGGGGATCAACACCACAAATCAATTAGTGCTAAATCAAATCGCCGGCGGGAACTTCATGAACACGCCGTATGCCGAAGCTTGTGAAATTTTGGATGAGATGGAGGATACTTCGTCGGCGTGGCAAAGTAGGGCCAATGTTCCTCAAGGTGACCCAAATGTCATCCACCTACACAAGGAGCTACATTATCATGGGCAAGCTATTTTCGAGTTGACAACCACAATGAACCAATTGGCCAAAGCTTAGTTTCAACAAGTTCAAGGGCCGAAACAAGTGAATTCTATGGAAGGTGTGAATATGATGATAAACAAGAGATTGCAAAAAGTCCAACAAGGGCAAAGTCGTCCGGAACACTTCATGCAAGATAATAGTGGGTATGGCCTAGGTGATTCGTATAATGAGCAAGAAGAAGTAGTGCAATATGTCAACAATTATCAAGGTCAAAGAAACAATGCTAAAAATCAACAACATTGGAGATCACAAGGAAATCAAGTAAATTGGAAAAACCAAGGCCACTAAGGCAATTGGAGTGGTGGCAACAACAATCAAGGCAATTATGGAAATAACAATAATCAAGGCAATTGGAATAATCAAGGTAACCAAGGTAATTGGGGAGGCAATAATCAAGGCAATTGGGGTGGAAACAATCAAACAAATTGGGGATGAAACAACAACCAAGGGGGTTGGAACAATAATAACCAAGGGAATCGGGGGTCGGGCTTTCAAAGTCACCTGATGTATCAGCAACCAAGCAACCCGCCTCCATATCTGTCACAAAGTTCTAGTTCTTCAAATAATGAGATGGGAGAGAGATTGAAAATATGTTCAAATAAATGATGGAGAAAAATGCAGACTCTGATGCTCAATTAGCCTCCCACAACACTTCAATCCAAAATTTGGAGATTCAACTTGGCCAAATCTCGCAAGATTTGAACACTCGTCCTAAAAGGACACTACCTAGTGATATGGTGGTGAACCTGAAGGGTGGGAACAATACGGGGCATTCCATGGATGTAACCACGAGAAGAGGAAGAGGTGGAGATGCAACCAACTCAAATCAAAGAAGAATTGTGGATGATGATGTGTTGGTTCAAGAAGATGAAACTCCAAGAAATGTGGTTCAAGCTAACGAAGAAGTGAGAATTGACATTGATGAAAGTGTGGAGGAAACCCAAGGGGAAGTGAACCCGTCTAGGGAACACGTGATTGACATACCGGATCCGGTAGTGCAAAAGGCCAAAGCACCAATGACAAGGCCACCTCCTCCATATCCTCAAAGGCTCGAAAAGAAAAATAGTGAGAACCAATCTAAGAAATTTATTGATATGATGAAGAGTTTGTCCACTAATGTGTTGTTGGTGGAAGCATTGGAACAAATGCGGGATATGCAAAGTTCATAAAGGATTTGGTAACAAAGAAAAAATCAATGAATTGTGAAACGATCAAGATGACACATCAAGTGAGTGCTATTGTGCACTCAATGGCTCCGAAATTGGAAGATCTCGGTGCCTTCACAATTCCTTGCACTATTGGGAGCGCCGATTTTGCCAAAGCTTTATGTGATCATGGGGAAAATATCAACTTGATGCCCTACTCTATGTTCAAAACTTTGGGAATTGGGCAACCAAGACCCACATTTATGAGGTTGCAAATGGCGGATCAGACTATGAAGAGGCCATTGGGAATTATTGATGATGTGTTAGTTCGTGTTGATAAGTTCATCATTCCAGCGGACTTTGTGATCCTTGATTGTGAGGTTGACTATGAGGTGCCTTTTATTTCGGGTAGACCTTTCCTTGCTACAGGGAAGGCTCTAGTTGATGTGGAAGCCGATGATTTTACCTTTTGGGTGGGTGATGAAAAAGTGATTTTTCATGTGTGCAAATTGATGAAGCAACCAAATAGCAACGAAGTTTGTTCATTCGTGGATTTAGTGACCGAAGTAATTGTTCATGATACTAGTGCTGTGATGAATGTTGAGGATACCTTGGAAGTTGTGTTGCTTAATCATGATGAGAATGAGAAGGAAGGATTTGTGGAATGTGTCAATGCTTTGCAAATAATGGGGTCATATACTTATGAACCCCGAAAATTATCCTTAGATCTTGAGAACTGGAAGACTCCTCCAACAAAGCCCTCAATCGAGGAGTCTCCCACCTTGGAGTTAAAGCATTTGCCTTCACATCTCAGGTATGAGTTTCTTGGCTTTATTACACATTACATGTTAGTATTTCCTCTTGCTTTACTAACGTACAGGTAGATTCTACTTTGGTGGTGCTCAAAAAGAGGAAGAAAGCTATAGGTTGGACATTGGCGGATATCCGGGGTATAAGCCCTGCCTTTTGCATGCACAAGATTATTTCGGAGGAGGATCCCAAACCCTCCGTGGAACATCAAAAAAGTTTAAATGAAGCAATGCAAGAGTTAGTAAAGAAGGAGATATCAAATGGTTTGATGCTGGGATTGTTTACCTCATTTCCGATAGCTCTTGGACCTCTCCGGTGCAATGTGTCCCAAAGAAAGGGGGCATGACAGTGATAAAAAATGACAAGAATGAATTGATCCCCACAAGAACTGTCACCGGGTGGAGAGTGTGCATGGACTATAGGAAGCTCAACAAAGTCACTCGGAAAGATCATTTTCCGCTTCCATTTCTTGATCAAATGTTGGATAGGTTGGTCGGACGTGCTTTTTATTGCTTCCTTGATGGATACTCCGGCTACAATCAGATTCTTATTGCTCCTAAGGACCAAGATAAGACCACTTTCACTTGTCCCTATGGTACTTTCGCATTTTTGTGGATGTCATTTGGGTTATGCAATGCACCAGTGATTTTTCAACGGTGTATGATGGCTATCTTCACCGATATGGTGGAGGACTTTCTTGAGGTTTTCATGGACAATTTTCCATGGTGGGGAATTTTTTTGAAGAGTGTTTGGACAACTTGGACAAGGTATTGGCTAGATGTGAGGAAAAAAACTTGGTTTTGAATTGGGAGAAATGTCACTTCATGGTTGAGGAAGGAATTTTCCTCGGTCACAAGATTTCAAAGAATGGTATTGAGGTTGATAAAGCCATAATTGAAGTGATCTCAAAACTCCCTCACCCTACATCCGTGAAGGGATTAAGGAGCTTTTTAGGTCATGCGGGATTCAATCGCCGATTCATCAAGGAATTTTCTAAGGTGGTAAACCCCTTGTGCAAACTTTTGGAGAAGGATGCCAAGTTCCATTTCAATGAAGATTGTATGACGGCATTCAAATTGCTCAAGTATAAGTTTACTACTACTCCTATTACCACCGCACCGAATTGGAGTTACCCTTTGAGCTCATGTGTGATGCAAGCGACGTGGAGGTTGGAGAGGTATTGGGGAAACTTATCAACAAGATCTTCCATCCGGTCTACTATGCCAGAAATACCATGAATGAGGCCGAAGTCAACTACACAGTGACCGAAAAAGAGCTCTTTGCTATTGTCTTTTCTATGGAAAAGTTCCGCATGTACTTGATGGGTACAAAGGTGATTGTTCATATCGACCATGTGGCGCTTTAATATTTGATGAGCAAGAAAGATCCTAAAGAAAGCTTAATGCGGTGGGTACTTCTTTTACAAGAGTTTGATCTAGATATTCAAGACCACAAGGGGAGTGAAAACCAAGTGGAGGACCACTTGTCTCGGTTGGAGGAGGAGGGGAGGCCACATGATGGCCTTGAGATAAATGATTCATTTTCCGACAAGAAACTCCTATCCATTTATATGACAGGGATTCTATGGTTCACTGACTTAGCCAATTATCTTGTGAGTGGAATTGTACCGAATAAGTTCTCTTCAAACCAAAGGAAAAATCTCAAACGAGATTGTCTTGAATATTATTAGGATGAGCCCCATCCCTTTCGGATTTGTACCGATGGTGTGATCCGACGATGTGTACCGGAGGAAGAACAAATAGGAATTCTTGAGGCTTGCCACTCTTCGCCATAGGGTGGTCATCATGGTGGAGCAAGGACGGCTACAAAGGTGTTAAGTTGTGGATTCTATTGGCCTACTCATTACAAGGACGCTAGCGATCTCGTCAAGAGTTGTGATGAATGTCAAAAGGCCGGTGGGATTTCCAAGAAAAATGAGATGCCCTTCACCACCATCTTGGAGATTGACATTTTTGATGTGTGGGGCATTGATTTCATGGGTCTGTTCGTGAGCTTTTATGGGAATACTTATATATTGGTAGCTGTGGGTCGTGTCAAAGTGGGTTGAAGTCTTGGATTTGCCCAACAATGAAGCTCGGAGTGTGGTAGCATTTTTGAAAAAGAACATCTTCACAAGATTTGGTACACCAAGGGCCATTATTAGTGATGGGGATCACACTTTTGCAACAAAACTTTTGATACTTTACTCTCAAAGTATGGTGTCACTCACAAAGTGTCGACCCCCTATCATCCTCAAGCAAGTGGACAAGTTGAAGTATCCAACCGGGAGATCAAGAGTATTTTATCAAAGACCGTGAATGCCAACCGGACTGATTGGTTGAAGAAACTTGATGTGCTCTTTGGTCTTATAGGACAACTTACAAAACACCAATTGGTATGCTCCGTATCAGTTAGTGTTCGGGAAAGCTTGTCACCTACCGGTGGAACTTGAGCACAAGGCTATGTGGGCATTGAAGAAGCTTAATCTTGAGTGGGATATTGCCGCCAACTTAAGGGTGGGAAAATTGAATGAGCTCGATGAGTTCCGGTTCCATGCATATTCAAGTTCGTCCTTGTATAAGGACAAGATGAAGTACCTACATGATAAGTATATTCGGAATAAAGAGTTCAAAGAAGGCGATCTTGTGCTATTGTTCAATTCTCGGTTGCGGATGTTTCTGGGAAAGTCGAAATCCAAGTGGAGTGGCCCATTTGAAGTTGTGCATGTGACATCCTTTGGTGAATTAGCCTTGAAGAACAAATATGATGAAGTGTTTAGAGTCAATGGTCACCGGGTGAAACATTATCTTGGCAAGGTTGATGATGGCCACGTTGTGGAGTTGCTTCATTTCAAGTGATTGATGGTAACCTGCATCGTGTCGCGACTTTAAATCAGGTGCTTCTTGGGAGGCAACCCATGTTTCTTTTCATTTTTTTTATTTTTTCTTCTTTTTAGATAGGTTTTGTATTGAGCTAACTAGTTTTGAAGTGAATTGCAGGAATGAGTGTGTATTGTAGGGACAATCTGGAGAAATTGGCCAAATGTGGAATTTATGACGACCGCACATAAGGGTCTACGGCTGCACAATTCCTTATGCGGCCGCACAATTGGGGATCCAAAAATAACCAACTCTCTGAAGTTGGTTTTGCAGAAATAAGGCCAGTATGTGGCTGCACACAAAATTAGACCGCACAAGGTTATGCGGCCGCACTCATTTTTGTGTGGACCGCAAATCTAAGTTCAACCTAGGTAAGGAGTGCGTACCACACTCAAAATTATGCGTGCGCACTCAGGTGAGATCTTGACCGACTTTGCTAGGGTATTAATAGGGCTTTTTACCACTATTCACACTTTATGCTCTCTGAACTCCCAAGCCCTAGAAAACACTGTGCAACCCTAAAATTGTTCAAAAACCACACTCAATTCATCAAGCTAGATTCTTACCTGCATCACTCACTACTGGTATGTTCAATTCATGTAGATTTGTTTTCATTTTTCTATATTTTTGTTTTTATTTTCTTTGATTAATTTAGTTAATTTTAGGCCTAAAAATGTCAAATGTGCTTAATTTGTTCTTCAAAATCATGTGGATAGTTTCATACATGCTCATTAGGGACTGGGTAGACAACTAATCTTGTTAATTCGTGCACACCATGCTTAATCTGTGAAAATTTTGCAAGAACCCTAAGTTTAGTGCCGACACTATTCGAATTGTGCGGCCCGCATAACTGGAAATTAGGGTAGTGGAGGTGTTTGAAATGTGCGGACCGCACTAAAAATTTGGCGGTCCGCAGAAAAAGTGTGCAGCCACATAAAAATGTGTGAGAACGCACGCTAAACTTCAGAGAATCAGTAATTGCAGGTTTGGACTTGTGCGGACGCACTCAAAATTGCGCGGTCCGCACATGAGGATATGCAGCCACACTCACATTTATGCGGTCCGTACTCCAGTGTTTGAAGCCGCACTTCAAAATTTTGGGGTCTGCACTAGACAGTCTACGGTCGCACTCAGAATTGCACGGTCCGCATTGTTTCAGTAATGACTGCTTGTCTGCAACTATTTTTATTGCTTGGAATTCAACTGACATATGTAACTTGTATTGCAAACAATGGTTAGATCCCGTGTTCAAGGAGATACACTAAAGGGGAGAGGTGAATCCTCCCGAGGCAGGGGTAAAGGTACTCACCCTCTAGGAGTGCAGTCCAAGCCCATTACTAAGAAGCACACCGCAGGTAGAGTAAGGGCCGAATATCCCTCAGAATCTAGCTTCTATGAACTATCGAGAGAAGCCTTCGAGGGCCAGTCTATGGAAGTCAAACCTGAGCCTCAGTCCTAACCACCACAACCTACTGGATGCTATCAATTGCACAATCTGCTGATTCTGATGAGGAAAGCCAGGGTTTCGAGCCCTCCTCTTCACCTACTCCTCCGACACCTATTGATGTAGATGATGATGACGTCCCCGATGACGGTAGAGGGGGATACACTCAAGTGGGTGGTCTTGAAAGGAAAAAAAGAGGGAAATGTGGGAGAATAGATTCGTCAGCTTGACGGCATTTAACAGATTCCGGGAGTTGTGGCCAAAAAGGTCGCTCACACTTGCGCGACAATTCTTGATGAAGGATTTGAATATTCATAATCTAAATGTCCTCAGGCAATTCCAGGAGTGCAAGGGGTGGAAGTGGTTCACTCACTCGGTCTTAGATGTAAATGAGCACTTGGTCAGGGAGTTCTATGCCAACGTAGCTTACATCAAGGCGGGAACAAAAGTGACGAAAGTGAGGAATTTTAAAGTTCATTTTGATGCCTTTGCTTTGAATGCTTATGTGAGTTTTGAGCAAGTGGAAGTGATCCAGTACTTGGAGAAGTTAGCTTTGGGTGAAGAAGCTCGCCCTTGGCTAGCTGAGATTTTGGCTACCCCAGGACCACCACCACCATGGATCACAGTAGGAGTTCCTTTCCTCCAGGCCACCCTTAATTTCGAAGCTAAAGGGTGGCAAACCTTTGTTTGTAACAGGATTGATATGAGCTTAAATGAGATGGACCTCCCACTTCCCCGAGTAGTTCTGGTGGCTTCTATTATGGTGGGGTACCTGATCAATGTGGGTGCCATCATGTCAACCGGAATCACATTGGCGGTCCACAAGAATGAAAAGTCCTACCCTTTTTCGAACACTCTCACAGAGTACTTCAATGATGCAAAGGTGGAGCCAAGGCCATATGACACAAAGGTAAAAGCTAAGAGGCCTTTTTCTTCGTATCACTTGCAGGGTGCGGACAACCCAAAGTTCAAGGGAAAGGACACTACCACAGTTGGCCAGTTTGACGAGCCAACAGTGGTGGGTTCAGAGACTGTTGCTGAGCCATCTACAGCTCCCATTCCTTCCACACTAGAGGGATGTTCCACCAGGACAGCCGCCATGCCACCACCTTCATCCTCTAAACCACCCATTTTAGTTCCAGCGCCCTCCTCATACACCTATCCTCTCACTGCGTTGCGAGTCTCCCAGACTTTGGCGAGCCTCAACAAGTGGATGCAGACAACCACTTCTAAGTTTTCTGACATATCCAGTATTGTTGCAGCGCAGTCCTCTACTCCAGCAGTGTAACAGGTACCTCTGTTAGTGGAGGAAACATTGAAGAAGATTCCGGACAACCAGAAAACTATCATAGACACTCTAGTAGCTCGAGAGTGCCATTGAGGAGTTGGCCAAACAAGTGAAGAAGATGAGAAAGTACCAGGCTTCGGAAAAAAATAGTGGAAATTGTGAGACATGAGGTGAAGAAGTTAGCAGCAACAGGTGACTTGCCCTTTGACTTACTGATGGAGCCATGTCCATCAGTACCAGCTGATCCAGCATCACCATCAGCATAGGCATCAGCTGGCCAGTCTGACGAGCCAAATCTACTGCCCCTACTGTTGAGGAGATGGTCTAGCTGCCCACCAACCTTGTGGTCCCTCAGCCTGGAGATTATGATATACAGTTAGAGGAGACCGAGGGTGGTGATGATGCTAGTCACCCCGAGACCACATAAGGAGTTTTCTTTACTCTCTACCCTCTTATGTTTTGATGTTTCTAACATTGAGGACAATGCCTGTTCATTTTCTGGCGGGTGGTCTATCTTGATCTTTTGGATGACTGTTTATGTCATTTGATTGCATTTTGGGCCTGTAATAACTTAAATACTCTTCTTTTTTTTCTTTTTTCTTTTTTATTTTTTTTTCTTTTTTCTTTATTTACTCCCTCATTATGTATATAATCATTCCTCTTGTATATATTCATTTGCTTTACCTTCAGTAGTTTATTTCATAGCTTCTTCGTTTTGCTTTCTTAATAATATAGCTTCTTAATTACTGTATTATCTTCTTTTTGATTTGTTAGATTCTTGTTATGTTTTAGTGAACAATAATCCTTTGGTTTTCTTAATGCCACGATTCTTTCCAAAGGTGGGTCTTGTGTGAACTGGGTGGCTCTTCCCAACGATGGATGTCATGACAACCTTCTTAAGGGATTGAGTCAATTTTTTATGTTTAGGTAGAAACAAGTAGTGTTAATGAATAAATAAGGGTCGAGAATGTTTCACTTGGTACCAACACACTTAACATGCACTTATGGTTAAAAACAAGTTTTTGTAAAGAAATAGCTCTAGTTAGTGACCTTGTGACTCTTGTGTTGACTTAGGCAATCGTCGGGTGGTTTAGCTGAACCATTAGCGAGTTTCAATCTTGAATGCGGTTGTTGTGGGACCTCGAGTCCTTTATCTTTAACAATCCGGTTGTGTGAAAGGTGAGGTATTTTGTTACAAGTCCAAGTACCCGGGCGAATGGTCTAGAACTTGCCCCGAATGTGTTTCTAGGAGAAATTCTAAGTTAGTTTGGCTTGAGACGTGATTGTAGGCTCTCCTTCCCCCATTTTAAAACCTCCCATGGACCGCCAATGATATCATCCTTAGTAAACCCTTTTGATCTTAAAGTCTTTTTATTCGATAACCAGATTACAAGCCTTTAACTGTTCTTTAGTGACTCTTTCTTGACACCCCGACTTTTCTTTAGCACTCATGTGATTCAAATGGCAAAAATATAAGTTTGGGGGAGATACGAAGAGTTTAAAGATGGTTTCAAGGCACAAAAATACAAAATAAATGAAGAATAGGAAAAGGAAAAGAAAAAGAAAGGAAGAACAAAGAAAAACACAAAAAGAAAGTGAATAATGTGAAAGGGTTGAAAAGATGCAAAGAAAGCAAAAGTTCAAAGCATGGAGAAAGTAAAGAAGGAGATTGTGAATATCATGACAAAGAAAGAGTGATGTCAAGTCTCTCTAATCCCCTTAAGGGAAAACAAAATGACTCAAAGAGTCGGCAAAGTATGATCCAACAAGAGAATATGAAGTGCTAAAGGAAAGATGAACCATTTCAAATCCGATGTTTCCCTCCTTATCCAAAAGCCTTCATTACACGCCGAAAAAAGCCCTACGTGATTTCAAGCCGAGCGAGCTTACATTAGTGGTGATCTACATGAGGGGCCAGCATATGGTACTTAGAGTCGGGCTTGTGACATTCTTTCGAGAGTGATGGGTGATTCTTCCTCGAGTCATTGTTTTGAATTCTTCATTCGTGAGTGAGATGAGCTTCCGGGGAGTATATGAGGAGGAGTTTGGGATCCACAGTGACTTGAATTAAAGTGTGAGCTTCCTTGATGAACAAAGTCAACCCTTGATGCTCAACTGTCACATTAGTATCATTTGTGCTTCAACATTCAAATCATAGGCTTGTTAATGATTTGTGAGTGTGGGTAATTGTTTGTCCCAATTGATTTGTGTTCAATTCAACTTAGGCAAGCTGAAATATCCCTTTTTTTCTAGTGGAAGTGGCAATTGCCTTAATTGCTTGAGGGCAAGCAAAAGCTTAAGTTTGGGGGATTTGATAAGTAGGGATTTTGACTGCTGATTTGCTCTCTTTTACTTGCGTTTTAGCTCAAAAATGCTTAAAGGTATTCCCGAGAACTAATGGAATGAGCTTTCTTGCAGGAATATTGGGAAACGAGCTAAAGAAGTGAAAATTAACTAAAAAAGGAGTCAAAATATGACAAGGACCAAAACAAGGCACAAATGCTTACAGTGCAGACCGCACAATACTGTGTGCGTCCACAAACAATGAAGAAGCCATGTTAGATTTTCTTCAGAGAATGCGGTGTCACGACCCGATTTACCCTCCGAAGGTGTCGTGATGGCACCTAGTCTCTACGAATAGGTAAGCCTACTATAACGGGGAAACATTGAAATAAAAACACAAGCAATAAAGGGGATAGGGCAATGACATAAGTAACGTACTGGCCGCTTGGCTCATATAAAATATAACTTCCCAAAACCCGAAATATCACAGACAGTCACAAGCTTCTAACACTACTGTAGCTCTAACAAAAACTTGAGAAAAACTACATAAGTACGTCTCTACAAGATAGAATAGAAGGAGACTCAGAGGATTCTGCGGACGCGGCAGAAATACCTTGCAGTCTCCTGGAATCAGCAACATCGACTAACCACGAGGCTGATAGCTCGTACCTGGATCTGCACACGAAAACATGTGCAGGAAAGGGAATGAGTACACCACATTTGGTACCCAGTAAGTGCCAAGCCTAACCCCGGTCAAGTAGTGACGAGGTCAGGTTAAGGCTCTACTGGATTTCTAAATAAGTCAGTTTAAAACAGTACAAAATATAGGTAATGTCTTTAGTAAACAATTTAGGAAAAACAATATAAGCTTACAGTAAAGAAAATCCTCGGCTCAACACAATATATCACAAAGTGGAATCTCCCGGGATACCGTCCCGTAGTTCCAAATGATTCTGCAGTACAGAGGGATCTCCCGGAATATGTCTGTAGTCCCAAAATAAATATGCAGTACAGGGGGATCTCCCGGAATACGTCTGTAGTCCCAAAGTAAATATGCAGTACAGGGGGGTCTCTCGGAATACGTCCGCAGTCCCAAAGTAAATATGCAGTACATGGGGATCTCCCGGAATACGTCCGTCGTCCCAAAGTAAATATGCAGTACATGGGGATCTCCCGGAATATGTCTGTAGTCCCAATTTAAATATGAAATGAAAATGAATGCCGGATAAAATTTATTTATACAGTTCAGGAGAAAAGTCACAGGCAAGACAAAGGATATGACTAACTAAAAATGGTGCACATAGTATCAAATAGGGAATTCAGGTAAAACAGGTAGACATGCTCCTTCCTAATCTAAACTACACAATTAGCACGTTAACAGTGAAATAAGAGAAATGATTTATGGCATGGAAGGAAAAAAAAATGAATTTTAGCAACAATGGCCCGTGCACGTACTCGTCACCTCACGTACACGGCGCCCATACAACAAATAGTATCAAAACAACCTAAGGGGAAGTCCCCAACACAGAGTTAGGAAAGCCACTTACCTCGACTACTCTACTCAACTCAAAACCACGCACTTGCCATGAGTACCCGACTCCGAATGGCCAAAATCTATTCAATTCAATTGCATAATGTAAATATAATTGTAAGAAATCGATCTAGCTAATTAGTTCAAGGCTAATACGCGAAATTAGGAAAATTGCCCAACAAAATCCCTCGAGCCCACGTCTCGGAATCGAGCGAAAGTTACAAATTTAGAACATCCATTCACTCACGATTTCACTCGAACAAGAATCATCAAAAACCGACGTCAAAATCTCATTAAATTCTCAGATTTCTATTTGGGGAATGTTCCTCTCATTTTCATGATTTTTCACCCAAATTCATTGATTAGATTGAATAAATTTCTATGGATTAATGATATACCAGTGAAATAAGGTTAGGAATCGTTATCTATGAATCTTCTCCTCAAAACCCACTCAAAATCGTCAAATCCCGAGCTCCAAATCGTTTTAGAAAATATGAATTTCAAACCCTCGGATTTTGTATAAATAGCCCAGCAATTCCGTACCTGCGACTCATTGGACCGCACCTGCGGAAAATACACCGTAGGTGCGAAAAATCAATAAATGAACTGGGGCCGCACCTGCAATCACCGGGCCACACCTGCGGAACCCCGTCCGCACCTGCGAGCCTGGATGCCCTTGACCAAAACCGCACCTGTGATGCCCTCCACCGCACCTCCGCACCTCCGCACTTGCGGCTCCCCAGGCGAAACACCAGAACCAGCAGTGCTTCATCTGGTTTTCTAAGTCCAAAATCATTCCGTTGAGCAACTGAAACATCCCCGAGGCCCCCCGGACCTCAACCAAACTTACCAACGAGTCCTAATACCTTATTACAACTTAATAGATACTTCAAAACACATCACATAACATCAAAATCGCCAATTATTTATTGATTCAAGCCTAAGAACTTATGAAATTTCCAAAATCTACAATCGATGCCGAAATACGTCAAAACTAGTCCGAATGACCTCAAATTTTACACACAGGTCATAAATAACACTATGGACCTACAGCCACTCTTGGAATTACATTCCAAGTCTGATATCAAAATTTCACCTATCGGCCGAAATCGCCGAAATTCTAACCTTTGCCAATTCAAGCCTAAATCTACTACAGGCCTCGAAAACATAATCTGGACACACTCCTAACCCTGAAATCACCCAATGGAGCTAACGAAGTCGAAAGAATTCCATCTGGATCTGTATTCACACAGTTCTAACTACGATCCGGTTTCTAAAGCTTAAACTCATATATAGGGACTATGTGTCCAAAAACTCTCTGAATTTCGCAATTAATCATTCCGACGAGTCCCATAAGCAGATATAAAAGTGGGGAAAGAAGTTATTAGGGGATCGGGGTGCTAACTCTCAAAACGACCGACCGGGTTATTACATTCTCCCCCTTTTAAGAAAATCGTTCATCCTTGAACGAGTATAGAGACATACCTGAAGCTGTGAAAAGATGAGGGTACTGAATGCGCATATCCTGCTCGGTCTCCCAAGTCGCCTCCTCGACCGGCTGATAGATCCTTTTCCAACTGGACTGAACTGAAATCCACAACATGGGTCGGGTTACCGTGATACTTCCGAAGCATGGAGACGTGGAGTACTGGATGAACTCCTGCTAGGTTGGGAGGCAAGTCTAACTCATAAGCAACCTCCCCAACACACACCACAACACCTCAAAAGGGCCAATAAATCTCGAACTCAGCTTACCCTTCTTCCCGAACCTCATGACGCTCTTCATAGGCGATACCCGAAGCAAAACCCGATCACCAGCCAAAATGTCAAATCACAAACCTTCCGGTCCGCATAACTCTTCTGCCTAGACTGAGCTGTGTGAAGTCTCTCCTGAATCACCTTCACCTTGTCCAGGGCATCCTGGACCAAATCTGTACCCAACAATCGGGCCTCACCCGGCTCAAACCATCCCACTGGAGACCGGCACTGTCTACCATATAAGTCATCATACGGCGCCATCTGAATGTTGGACTGGTAGCTGTTATTATAAACAAACTCTGCAAGTGGCAAGTATCAGTCCCATGACCCTCCAAAATCCATCACACAGGCATGGAGCATATCCTCAAGAATATGAATCATGCGCTCGCACTGTCCGTCCGTATAGGGGTGAAAGGATGTACTCAACTCTACTCTGGTTCCTAGCTCATGCTGAACGGCTCTCCAGAACTGTGAAGTGAACTATGTACCTCTGTCTGAAATGATAGATACTAGAATACCGTGGAGGCGAACAATCTCCCTGATATAAATCTCTGCCAACCTCTCAGAGGAGTATGTAATCAACACTGGAAAGAAATGGGCTGACTTGGTCATCCGATCAACAATCACCCAAATAGCATCGAACTTTTTCAAAGTCCGAGGAAGTCCAACCACAAAGTCCATAGTGATCCGCTCCCACTTCCACTCTGGAAGCTCAATCTGCTGAAGTAACCCTCCTGGCCTCTGATGCACATATTTGACTTGCTGACATTTGAGACACTTGGCCACAAACTCCACTATATCCTTTTTCATCCTTCTCCACCAATAGTGTTGTCTCAGATCCTGGTACTTCTTCGCGTTACCCGGATGAATGGAATACCGCGAGCTATGGGCCTCTGATGCGATACTAAATTGCATAGTCTAGCATGTGATATACCTTACATTTGAGGTGC
>ML314320.1:0-23457 GCA_005239505.1 Nicotiana paniculata | reverse complement strand
TTAATAAGTTCTACTGGTGATGGGATTAATTTAAATCGATCTGAAATAGTGGTGGATAATATTTTTGCATATAATGTTGCACTAAACATTATGCAAGATAGTGAGGATATTGAACCCCGATCTATCGAAGAATGTCAACAAAGATCTGATAGGCCAAAATGGCAAGAGGCAATTCAATCGGAATTGAAGTCCCTTGCTAAAAGAGAGGTCTTTGGACCAGTAGTCCAAACACCTGCTGGTATAAATCCAGTTGAACATAAATGGGTTTTTGTGCAGAAAAGAAATGATAAAGATGAAGTTGAAAGATACAAGGCTCGCCTTGTCGCACAAGGATTCTCACAACGACCTGGAGTCGATTATGAAGAAACATATTCACCCGTTATGGATGCCATAACATTTCGATATCTCATCAGTTTAGCCTTACATGAAAGGCTTGAATACATCTAATGGATGTGGTTACAACTTATCTATACGGGTCACTTGATAATGAAATTTACATGAAAATTTCTGAAGGATTTAAAATGCCCGAAGCAAATTTAAAATCTCAGAAAATGTATTCAATCAGATTACAAAGATCTTTGTACGGTTTAAAGCAATCTGGACGCATGTGGTATAATTGCCTTAGTGAATATTTGCTGAAAGAAGGTTACATAAATGATGTTATTTGTCAATATATTTTTATAAAGAAAATGGCATCAGAATTTGTTATACTTTATTTTTATGTTGATGGCATAAATCTTGTTGGAACTCCAGAAGAGCTCCAAAAGACAATTGAATATCTTAAGAAAGAATTTGAGATGAAAGATCTTGGAAAAATAAAATTTTGTCTTGGTCTGCAAATTGAACATTTAGCAGACGGGATCTTTATCCATTAATCTGCCTACACAGAAAGGGTCTTAAAACGCTTTTACATGGACAAAGCGCACCCATTGAGTACACCAATGGTTGTTTGATCACTTGAAGTGAATAAGGATTTGTTCCGACCTCCGGAAGAGAATGAGGAACTCCTTGGTCCCGAAGTACCATATCTTAGTGCAATTTGTGCACTAATGTATCTTGCTAATGCTACAAGACCTGACATAGCATTTTCTGTTAATTTATTAGTAAGATATAGTTCTTCTCCTACACGGAGACATTGGAACAGTATTAAGCATATATTGCGATATTTAAAGGGAACTCTTAATATGAGTTTGTTTTATGCTAACAAAGATAGTGCAGATCTTGTTGGTTATGCAGATGCAGGTCTGATCCCCATAAAGCTCGATCTCAAATCGGGTACGTATTTACTTATGGAGGTACTGTCATATCATGGCACTCCACTAAGCAATCTATTGTTTCTATTTCTTCAAATTATACTGAGATAATAGCTATTCATGAAGCAAGTAGAGAATGCGTATGGTTGAGATCAATAATTTATTTTATTCGAGAAAAATGTGGTTTGGAATGTGAGAAAAGACCCACAATTTTATACGAAGACAATGTTGCATACATAACTCAATTGAAAGGAGGATTTATAAAAAGTGATAGAACGAAGCACATTTCACCAAAATTATTCAACACACACGATCTTCAGAAAAATGGTGACATTGATGTGCAACAAATCCGTTCAAGTGACAATCCGGCAGATTTATTCACTAAATCTTTGCCAACTTCAACTTTTGAGAAGATGGTATATAAGATTGACTCAAATATTTGAAACAAGGTTTTCATCAGGGGGAGCAAAATACGCGATGCACTCTTTTTTCCTTACTAAAGTTTTTTCCCACAGGGTTTTCCTTATAAGGTTTTTAATGAGGCACCTAGTAATGCGTATTACTAAATATGTATACTCTTTTTCCTTCACTAGGACTTTTTTCCCACGAGGTTTTTCCTAGTAAGGTTTTAATGAGGCACATTATCTTTTAATGAACATCCAAAGGGGAGTGTTAATGGATGTTCATTTAGTACTCCGTTGTAAATAAGCTTCCTGAAGAAGCTTATCAATATGGGACACTGCCGTAAATATGTTTATCTATTTAGTACTCTATTAAAAATAAGCCTCCTGAAGAAGCTTATCATTTTGGTATTCCGTTATGGATAAACATTATCAACGGAAGAAGATTATCTACATCTGGTACAGTAGCAACTTACAAGCAGCTTACACAGCAGCTTGCAGTAAAAGCTTACACAGCAGCTTGCAGTAGCAGCTTACACAGCAACTTCTTTTCTTCCATAAATAGAGGAGATTTCAGTTCATTATGTACATCAGTTTGAAAGTTCAATAATATATCAGTTTCTCTCTACACTTGTCTTTAGTTTATTTACTTTGCAGTCGTTATTTTATAACAATTACTAATATTTTCTGATATTTTGAGTTACATATGCCCACACAGTATATACTATAGTATCAGGTTAATTATGCCCCAATAGCGGTGGGCGTTCGATCGGTTCGATTCGGTTTGAAGAAATTCGGTTTGATGATTCGGTTTTTGGTTTTGTAAAAGTAGTAATCGAAACCGAACTGAAATAAGTTCGGTTCAGTTCGATTTTTAATTTCGGTTTGGTTTTCGGTTTGAACATTATCATATTGGGCTCCTTCTATGTAATAATAAGACCAGCTAATTTGTTATTTTTTCCCAAAACTTCGAAATTGTTGGAAATATTGTGTTTATAAAAAAAAATAGACTAAACTTTACACACTATTATGGATCATAAAATTCAAACATAGTGTAAATTACAACTCTGTGTGAAATCCTCCAGGTATTTATCATATATGCTATGAAAGTTTTAATAGAGTGAAAGTCTTTAAGATTGGAAAGTTGATGGACTTACTTAATTGGGTTGAGTCTTTGATAGATTGGACCTAATAGTATTAATTTATTACCTATGGGCTTAGCCTATATATAACTTAAAGAACCTATATGCTAATAATTCGATTTTTCAGTTAACCGAATTAAATAACTTAACAACCGAAAATCAAACCGAAAATCAAACCGAAAAATCAAAATTTTAAAAATTTAAACCGAAACTGATCGAACAAACCGAATAACCGAAATCGAAATAAATTTTTTTTGATTCGGTCAGTTTATTCGGTTCCAACCGAAATATGCCCACCCCTACCCCACTGTAAAATTTATGATTGCAAAAATTTAATATCACAAGATTATCTTTGATCAGATTTTCGCTAATTAGGTAATTTAAGCAAGAAAATTATGTAACATATTTAATTGCATCTTGAACTATATATATACCCTTTCAAGACTTCTAACATGGTAGTATTTGTTAAATTATTTTTACAATTACAAGCGAGTGCCTATCAACTAATATTATTTGTCGATGCATAAATAATTCAAAACATTAATTTTGAAACTTACATCCCAATTTTGGAATCAATAAAATCATATAATTTGATCTCAAACATGCTTACATACGAATAACTAACATTGATATCACAGGCGGATCTAGGATTTAAAGGTGGCAGGTGCTAAAATTTTCTTTAATGTACATCTTATAATAACTACTAATATATAGTTTGTTCGGAACGATTGTCCGGTCCATTTTTTAGTTTATTTGGGCAATGCATTTTATTTGCAAATATAAAAATTATATCAATTTTTCAGACCTTACTTGTGAAATTTCATTGGGTATATATGTTATTATTGTCGTATGAAAATTACATCTCACACATTAAGAAGCAAACATAATTAACATGTTAAAGAAGGAATCACACTTTTATTATTAATAATATAAGTAAAATCAATATTTTCAGTAGAGAACTATATTTTTTTGTATGCTAAAAATAAATTTGCACAAGTAAAATAAAATCTTTAATAAGGGAACTCTACCGATCAGAATAAGAAAAAAAAACATCTTCAATAGATAAATTATACCTCATAAGTAAATGCGGAATTAGATAAACTACAAGAACTCAAAACTTAAAATCATAAATCTAGTGCTTGTGAAATATTCATCATAATTTATTACTAAAGAGATTTAAATTGTATTTACCAATCATAGAATAACACAAATTTTTATGTTATAAAAAATCTATATAAATTAATTTTGATCTCAATCTAAATCAAGACCCAAGTTTTTGTGATTTTGAAAGAAGAAAACTAAAAGATTTGAGATTAAGAGAAATGCTTATATTATGAAATTTTTAAATTTTGGAGGCTCTTGTTTGAGTGTTCTTGCTAAATATCATAGATAAAATAATAGAATAGAGAAAAAACTAAAAACAATAAACGACAAATAGGAAATTGGGATGTAGCCAAAAAGGAAAATGATTGGGAGAAAAGAAATAAAAATCACAACGAAAAGGGAAAATCAGACAAGGTTCAAGATAAATTCCAACTTGAATTTTACGCCAAGAAAAGCTTTCAAAAAGGTCTATCAGTCATGGCACCTTTATCTAGTTTGCGGATGAGAGTGGCAGGATCATATATTTAACCTAGTTTAAATTTTTTACATATAAATATACGATAATTTTACCAATCGAGCGGGTCCCATACAACCCCCACCCATAAGGGTGGATCCGCCCCTGATTGATACTAGTTTCACATGACAGAATTTAGGAACATCTTTACCCGTAAATAAGACCCTAAGGGGCCGTTTTGTTACATGAATTAATGGTTATTCTAGTATAAAATTTGAGAATAAATTTTTTCAATATTTTGTTGTGAATATTAGCTAAAATAAAAATAAAATATAAATAAAAATTGTTATATTAACTATAACATAAAAAAGTATAATTACATGTCCTGATTATTCCCGAATTATATGTAACACCCCGTAACTTCGGCTTAAGTATGAATGTGTTAAATGAGTAGTAATGTTATATTTTGGACATATGATGTTCTATCGATATGAGTATGAGTGGAAATAGTTATTTTAGAATCAAGAAGGAGAGTGAGGTGTATGAGAATCGATAAAATCTACTAAGTTTACGAAAGATCTGTCTTGTAGAAGGATTTAGTGAAACTGTGTAAGGAATTTGGGAAAACTCAAAACATGAAAGTTGTAAGCCTTTGAAATAGCTTTCCAACGATATATTGTGGAGCCCAAACGGATTTTTGTGAAAAACGTTATATGTGTTTTCTAGAGCAGAGTGCAATATGCGCGCCCAGATGGTCACGTGCGCGGCCGCGCACTTTTGGCAGTGCTACTGCCATTCTGCGCGATCAGATGCGCATTCAGGCCTTCAGTTGCGTGGGGGCGCACCCGGGGGGTCATTTTTAAATCCCTACTTCGTTCCCCACACCCCAAAACATAAAAACTTGCTCTAGAAAGGGAAGCTCTCAAGAACCTAACTCCTTAAAGGCCCCTCCACCGTCCAAGGCAATTTCTAATGGTGATTATAAGTTAATTTCAATTTGTCAACACCTTATTAACATGGGAAAACCATCCATATCATTAGATATTTGATTCGGACATCATTGTTGAGAGAAAAAAAATTATAAAACTCGAATTCAAGAGGATTGAACTTCAAAAAGGTAATGTCTTCACCCTCTAATTGATTATAAAATTGGATTAATGATTATAGACTCTAGTTCATGAGATATGAGTTGACGGGTTTGATAGAAAAGTATGAACGGTTATAGGTTTGGGTTGTTGATTGTTGATTATTGGTTAAGGGTGTTGTTTACCTAATGGGTGATGAAGAATGATGTTGATTATAACCATTTGTGATTTTAGAATTTATCTAGGAGCACGACAATGATTATTGGGTGTAGAAACACCATTAATAAGGACTATGAAGCTTTATTCTCACCAAGCGTTTGATAAAATGCCTAAATGACCAAAACATGAGTATCATTGCTAATATGGAATCCATTTGACTTTTATTGCTATAGATTAAAGTTGATAGGGTTGACAAACGTTGTATTACGCTCAAGAGTAGGAAGTTAAGGTATGTGAGGCTAACTCTCTATGTTTGGGGATGTTTATGATTCTCCATACGTCTCATTCTTTATGACTATTACGAATATCCTCAGCAAGTAAATATGCCTCAGTTCCATGAATGGTTGTAGAACTTCTATTCTCTAGATGGCATAGTTCATAATTCATTCAATATCTTAAAGAATCAATTGTGACAAATTAGTTTATTATGAATACATGTCCCGGTCTAGTTCCATTCAGTATTTCGGTATCATGTATTGTAGTATGATTCTCATTTTCTGATTTTAAATCCCTGAATATTGAACATATATATTTGGGCCTGAGGCTGTAGTTTATGCTTTATGCATTATTGGGCCTGAGAACGCAGTTATGTATACGTATACTTGGGCCTGAGGCCGCAGTTCGTGCACATATATATTAGGCCTGAGGCCGCAGTTTAATATTCAGATAAACAGGTGGTTCATCATTCAGAAGGGGGAGTATTCATATCCTTACTTCCTTATCAATTCTCAGTTATCAGTTATTAGTTCAGTTTCAATATCAATATTCACAGTTCTTTCTTTAAGTTGTTTTACATACTAGTACAATTCAAATGTATTGACGTCCCTTTTTGCCAGGGACCCGCATCTCGCGATGAAGGTGACAATTTACAGGTTGACGATTCTGCTTTCTAGGACATCTCGTATCAGCGATTGGTGAGCCCCAGTCGGGGCATTATCCCTCCCTTTTTCAGTCTTTATAGCATTTCAATTGATAAGGTATACAGGTGACCTTGTCCTGGTAAACAGTTAGCATTTCATGTTTTCTTTAGAGGCTTCGTAGACTATAGCCCAGTCAGTCAGATATTAGCAGGCTTTATACGTGTTAGTCTTGTCGGCTACTCGTTTACACTTGTAGACTTTCCAGTACTTTTCGCATTTATGATATTTCAGTCAGACTCTTTAGTAAATCAAAATGTTGCATGTTTATATTCAGATTACAGTTATAACATATGTTGATCCAGCCACCTAGTTGGTTCGCTCGGTCACATGTGGTTAGGCACTGAGTGCAGTGTTACACTTAGGACATGGTTTGGGGCGTGACAAAGCTTGGTATCAGAGCCTAGGTTTAAGAGCCCTAAAGATTCTATGAAGTCGTGTCCAATAGGGTCACTTTTATATGTATGTGCGCGCCTTACGTGTAAATAGTCAATCCCCAAGACATCTAGGATTTTTCCATTTCTTTCATACTCTAGATCGTGCAGTTAGAGCTATGCTTTCAGGAATCCTTCTAACTCTTGCGAATTGCGTATTTCAGGGAAAAAAATGCCTGCAAAAAGAACATTACACCAAGAGGGCCTCAGCTACTAGTCAGGGGGCTACGACTAATGCTGCTCAGGAGGAGGACACTTCAGCCCAAGGAGTTGAATCGGGCTCAGTGCCCAATGCTTCAGATATGGATGTCAGGGGAGATATCCAGTTGCTCACCCAGATTGTTACTACTCAAGCTCAAAGGCAGGGAACAAGTGTTGTTCACGAGACGGGTAGTTCCACGTCCAGGGAATTCCTCAACATGAAACCTCCAGTTTTCACAGGGTCCAGATAGGATGAGGATCCACAAAACATCATTGATGAGGTTCAGAAGATATTTTGAGTGATGCATGCTACATACACTGAGGCACCAGAGCTTGTTGCATACCAGCTGAAGGATGTTTCTAACACTTGGTATAAAACATGGGAAGAGTCCCGAGGGGAAGATGCGGCTCCTACGACTTGGAAGGAGTTTGCAGATGCGTTCCTTGAGCATTTTCTACCCATTGAGGTCTTGGAAGCTAAGGCTTTAGAGTTTGAGAGACTCAAATAGAATGAGATGAGTGCGAATGAGTATTACCTCAAGTTCGTCTCTCTGGCCAAGTATGCTCCGGAAATGGTACGTGATATGAGGGCCAGAGTTAGGCGGTATGTGTTGGGACTTTCAGATGATTTGTTTACTAATGATAATGTAGTTGCTCAGAACAATGACATGACCATTAGTAAGATGGTTGCCTTTGTTCAAGGGAACGAAGACAAGTTGAAGGAAGAAGAGCGACTACAGAGAGAGAAGGACAGGGAATTCAGCAAGAGAGCTAATTCTGCAGGAAATCTCATCCATGGGGATCTCAAGCAGGTGGCAATCGCCAGTTCTTCAAGAAATCAAAATCAAGGACTTGCTCCATCTTCAGCTAGTGCACCAGTTCAGAGGTCCAAGTTTAACAAAAAAAACTAGAATTTCAAAGCAGCAGGCTCACAATCACAGGCTAGTGTGGACTACAGAGTCCCTAGTTTCCCTTTTTGCAACACATGTGGTAAGAGGCACCCAGAGGTGTGTCGTTAAAGCATAAATGGTTGCTTTGGGTGCGGTTAGCAGGGCCAATTCTTGGGAGATTGTCCATCAGCAAGGAAGAATAATGGAGGCAATGTACCTCAGTTCACTAATTCAGCAACCCCTCAAAACTCTGAGGTCCAACAAGGGCGTGGTGCAGGAAAGTACGGTAATACGAGCGGTGGTAGGAACCAATTTGAGATGCAGATGCTCAGATTCCCACTCTCCAGTCAGTACCAATTTTAGATGAATTACCATATGTGTTTCCCGAAGATCTTCCTGGAGTCCCTCCCGATAGAGAGATTGACTTTGGAATTGATCTACTCCCAAGCACTAAGCCGATATCTGTTCCGCCTTATAGAATGGCTCTAGTAGAGTTGAAAGAGCTAAAACTCAAGTTGAAAGATCTTCTAGATAAGGGATCTATAAGGCCAAGTGTCTCACCTTGGGGCGCACCGGTATTGTTTGTCCGAAAGAAGGATGGGTCTTTGCGCATGTGCATTGACTATCATCACTTGAATTAAGTCACCATCAAGAACAAGTATCCTCTTCCCAGAATAGATGATTTATTTGATCAACTTCAGGGTGCCCAGTGTTATTCCAAGATTGACCTCAGATCGGGATACCATTAGTTGAAGGTTAAGGAATTTGATATTCCAAAAATAGCTTTCAGGACTTGATATGGGCATTTCGAATTTTTGGTAATGTTATTTGGTTTAACGAATCCACCAGCAGCTTTCATGGACCTTATGAATAGGGTCTTCAAGCCTTATCTTGATTTGTTTGTTATTGTGTTTATTGATGACATCTTGATTAATTCCCGTAACGAGGCTGGCCATGCGGAACATCTCAGAATTGTGTTGCAGACACTGTAGGATCACAAGCTATATGCGAAATTTTCTAAATGTGAATTCTAGTTAAAATCAGTAGCGTTTTTGGGCCATGTCATCTCAGGGGAAGGTGTGAAGGTGGACTTTCAGAAAATAGAGGCAATGAAGAATTGCCACCTCAGTATCTTATATAAGAAGTTTCTTGGGTCTAGCAGGCTATTACAGGCGTTTCGTGGAGGGGTTTTCCTCGTCCCCTTTTACTATATTGACTCAGAAGAAGGTCAAGTTTCAATGGTCGGATGCTTGCGAGAAAAGTTTTGAAGAGTTAAAGAAGAGGTTGACTCCAGCTCCAGTCTTGACACTACCAGAAGGAACCAAACAATCCGTTGTTTATTGTAATGCTCCAGGGGTTGGTCTTGGGTGTGTATTAATGCAACATGGTAAATTCATAGCCTACGCATCAAGACAACTCAAGGCTCATGAGAATAATTATCCGAATCATGATCTTAAGTTAGCAGTCGTGGTATTTGTGCTTAAGATCTGGCGCCATTATTTGTATGGGGTGCATGTTGACATTTTTATTGATCTCAAGATTCTCCAGTGCATCTTCAAGCAAAGAGAACGTCAAAGAAGGTAGCTCGAATTTCTTAAAGATTATGATGTTGATATCCTCTATCATCCCGAGAAAGCAAATGTTGTAGTCGATGCTCTCAGTCGGCGTTCTATGGGAAGCCTAGCTCATGTTGAGGCAGACAAGCGAAGTATGACGAAGGAAGTCCACCGCTTAGCAAGTCTAGGAGTTCGACTTTTGGACTCCGAAGATGGTGACTTTGTTCTTCAAAACATGGCTGAATCCTCCTTAGTAGCCGAAAGGAAAGAAAAGCAGTTCAGTGATCCCTACTTATTGCAGCTGAACGAGGGAATTCACAAACACAAGACTACGACTTTTGAACAAGGGGGAGATGATGGTACTTTGAGGTAGAGAGGCAGACTATGCATTCCAGACGTAGATGGTCTCAGAGAGCGGACTATGTGAGAAGCCCACAGTTCTAGGTATTATATTCACCCAAGTTCCACAAATATGTATCATGATCTTAAGGAGATTTATTGGTCGAACGATATGAAAAAGAACATAGAAGATTTTGTGGCTAAGTGTCCAAATTGTCAGCAGGTGAAAGTCAGACACCAGAGGCCTAATGTTTTAACTCAAAGAATAGAAATTCTTGTTTGGAAATGGGAGATGATAAACATGGACTTCATAACAGGTCTACCTCGCTCATTTAGGAAGCATGATTCGATTTGGGTGATTGTAGATCGACTTACCAAGTCAGCTCACTTCTTGCCAGTGAAGACTACAGATTCAGCAGAAGATTACGTCAAGTTGTATATCCAGGAAATTATTTGATTGCATGGGACTCCTTTGTCCATCATCTCAGATCGTGGTGCTCAATTCATAGTGAAATTTTGGAAATCCTTTCAGAAAGGATTGGGCACAAGAGTGAACCTTATCACAACTTTTCATCCTCAAACAGATGGCCAGGGAGACCGCACCATTCGGACTTTCGAGGATAAGTTGAGGGCACATGTTATCGATTTTAAAGGTAATTGGGATGATCATATACCCCTCATTGAGTTTGCTTATAATAACAACTATCACTCTAGTATCAAGATGGCACCATACGAAGCTCTGTAAGAGAGAAGGTGTATATCACTAATTGGTTGGTTCGAAGTTGGTGAAGAGGAGTTGTTAGGACCCGATTTGGTCTATCAGGCTATGGAGAAAGTCAACTTAATACAAGAGCATTTGAAGACGGCTCAGAGTCGCCGAAAGTCCTATTCGTACGTGTGGCGTAGAGACTTAGAGTTCTAAGTTGATGCATGGGTGTTTCTGAAAGTTTCACCTATGAAAGGCGTTATGAGATTTGAGAAGAACGGGAAGCTAAGTCCCCGCTATATTGGGACATATAAAACCCTGCGAAGGATCGAGCAGGTGGCTTATGAGTTAGAATTTCCACAAGAATTAGGTGATGTACACCTAGTGTTTCGTGTGTCTATGTTGAAGAAATTCATGGGAGACCCGTCTCTTGTGGTTCCTACGGAGATTATAGGGGTTAAAGTTGGCCTGACTTACGAAGAAATTCCAGTGGCTATTCTTGATCGTCAAATCCGCAAGCTCAGAACTAAGGAAATTGCTTCAGTGAAAGTGATTTGGAGAAGTAAAATGATTGAAGAGGCTTCGTGGGAAGCTGAAGAGGACATGAAGTCCAGATATCCTCATCTCTTTGAAGAGAAAACGAAAAATGTGGAAGGTAATTAACCTTTTCATTTAGACCTTATATTATAATCTCCATGTCTTTCAGTATTTGGTCGGCTCAATATTCAGTAATCACGTAATTGTTTAGTTTATTATACATGTGTTCATGAAAATTCAGTATTTACATGTTTCCATCAGACCCGTTTAAGGTCCAGAGTTAGTCGTAATTACAGCCAGGACAATCATTAAATATCAAGGGGGAAATAATGTAACACCCCATAAATTCGGCTTAGGTATGAATGTGTTAAATGAGTAGTAATATTATATTTTGGACATGTGAAGTTCTATCGATATGAGTATGAGTGGAGATAATTATTTTATAATCAAGAAGAAGATTCAGGTGTATGAGATTCGATAAAATCTACTAAGTTTACGAAAAGTCTACCTTGCAGTAGGATTTAGTGACAATGTGTAAGGAATTTGGGAAAACTCAAAACACGTTGTAAGCCTTTGAAATATATTTCCAACAATATATTCTGGAGCCCGAACGGATCTCTGTGCAAAGAGTTATGTGTATTTTACAGAGTAGTGCACAATATGCGCGCCCAGATGGTCACGTGCGCGGCCGCGCACTTTTGGCAGTGCTACTGCCATTATGCGCATTTAGGTGCGCGGTCAGGACTTCAGGTGCGCGGGGGTGTACCAGGGGGGTCATGTTTAAATCCCTACTTCGTACCCCACACCCCAAAATACAAAAAACTTGCTTTAAAAAGGGAAGCTCTCAAGAACCTAACTTCTTAAAGGTCCCTCCACCATCCAAGGTAAGTTTTAATGGTGATTCTAAGTTAATTTCAATTTCTTAAAACCTTATTAACATGGGTAAACCCTCCATATCATTAGATATTCGATTGAGACATCATTGTTGAGAGAAGAAGCCCTAAAAGTAGAATTCAAGAGGATTGAACTTCAAAAAGATAATGTCTTCACCCTTTAATTGATTATAAAATTAGATTAATGATTATAGACTCTAGTTCATGAGATATGAGTTGATGGGCTTGATAGAAAAGCATGACCAGTTATAGGTTTGGGTTGTTGATTGTTGATTGTTGGTTAAGGGTGTTGTTTACCTTATGGGTGATGAAGAATGATGTTGATTATAATCATTTGTGATTTTAGAATTTATCTAGGACCAAGACAATGCTTATTAGGTGTAGAAACACCCTTAATAAGGACTATGAAGCTTTATTTTCACCAAGTATTTGATAAAATGCCTAAGTGACCAAAACATGAGTATTGTTGCTAATATAAAATCCCTTTGACTTGTATTGATATAGATTAAAGTTGAAAGGGTTGAAAAACGTTGTATTACGCTCAAGAGAAGGAAATTAAGGTATGTGAAGCTAACTCTCTATGTTTGGGGATGTTTACGATTCTCCCTATGTCTCATTCTTTATGACTATTATGAATTCCTCAGCAAGTAATTATGCCTTAGTTCCGTGAATGGTTGTAGAACTTCTATTCTCTAGATGTCATAGTTCATAATTCATTCAATATCTTATAAGAATCAATTGTGACAAATCAGTTTATTATGAATACATGTCCTAGTCTAGTTCCATTCAGTATTTCAGTATCATGTATTGTAGTATGATTCTCATTTCCTGATTTTAAATCCCTGAATATTGAAAACATGTATTTGGGCCTGAGGCCGCAGTTTATGCTTTATGTATTTTTGGGTCTGAGGCCGCAGTTATATATACGTATACTTGGGAGTGAGGTCGTAGTTTGTGCACATATATATTGGGCCTGAGGCCGCAGATTAATATTCAGATAAACAGGTGGTTCATCATTCAGAAGGGAGAGTATTCATATCCTTACTTCCGTATCAATTCTCAGTTATCAGTTATCAGTTATCAGTTATCAGTTCAGTTTCAATATCAATATTTACAGTTCTTTCTTTAAGTTTTTTTACATACCAGTACAATTCAAATGTACTAACATCCCTTTTTTCCCGGGGCCTGCATCTCGCGATGCAGGTGACAATTTACAGGTTGATGATTCTACTTGCTAGGACGTCTCATATCAGCGATTGGTGAGCCCCAATCTTTCGGGGCATTATCCCTCCCTTTTTCAGTCTTTATAGTATTTCAGTTAATAAGGTATACCAGTGACCTTGTCCCGGTAAACAATAAGCATTTCATGTTTTCTTCATATACTATAATCCAGTCAGTCAGATATTAGCAGGCTTTTTATGTGTTATCCTTGTTTATACTTGCAGACTTTCCAGTACTTTCCGCATTTATGATTTTTCAGTTAGACTCTTTAGTAGATCAACATGTTGCATGTTTATATTTAGATTACAGTTGTACCACATGTTGATCCAGCCACCAGTTTGTTCGCTCGGTCATATGTAGTAAGGCACTGAGTGTCGTGTTACGCCCAGGCCATGATTCGGGGTGTGACATGATAATATTAAAAATAACCTGGTTTGGTCATAAAAAAATTCACTTTTTTTTGGAAATTTTTTACTTTTTTTTACGGAATCAGTGTTTGGCCATGAAAATTTCAAATTTCACTTGAAGTTGAGTTTCGGAATTTTTCGAAAATTAAAATACTCCAAAAAGCTATTTTTCAAAATTTTCATTTCAATCACTCAAAAAAAATAATAATTCAAAAACAGCTCCAATTGTATTCATGTCCCAACACAATTCTAATTTTGATATATCATTCACTTGAATTTCTTTTTCTCCATTTCGGAATTTCATAAATTTTATACCCAAACGCCCACTTTGGTATCGATATACTACATTTCAAACCATAATACCCGTTAAATATAAAAGGTGGTGGGAAATAATATTTATCATGCAAATTATGAAGGGGAAAATAGGAAATATGGTACCTTCGAATCCCGAGTTAAATTATTTGTGGATTGCTCATTTCCGAAAATTTCCATACAGATTTTTCTCTATCCTCCCTTTGTGCATATAAATACGTGAAAAAAAAACACATTTCTCAAATGCTGTGAAGATTGCTACTCTTTCTCTTTCCAACTGCTGCTCAGGTTAGATCATCATCTGGATTCATCTTTTTCTTCTTCCTTTTTCGTTGTTTCTTTCATCTGTATGTTTGCGCATTGAATAAATACTGTGTTATTATGATTATCGATGTTTCTGAATTTGTGATAAATCCGTGATTTTTGTGGGTTTGAAAGGGTATAATTTTGATCGGTTATTTGAAGGGGTAGATAGCAAGTAGAGGAAATGGGTAGGCTTTTTCTGATTAATCTTGAAGGAAACAGCTACAAATGCAAGCACTGTCGAGCTCATCTCGCGTTGGCTGATCACATCATTTCTAAGGTCCCCCATTTCTCTATTTGTCTATATATCCATCTGTTTACATTTAGACACACATGTATTACTGGTTGCATGTATCCTGTTGTTTTAATTATTAGAAACGGATCCAAAATTTGAACTTTATGGGTTTGAGATGCTACTTAATCGACTGACCATTTGAGTAACTGTGTTTGAATTTAATATTTGTAAATGTTTAGTAGATTTCTAAACATATATACAGGGTTTGGTTGTAAGGCGTGGGTTCGGCCGAACCCATATCTTACCTTGTAGACAGCCCCTGTTTTATGGATGATGTATATTTAACTTTTTTTTCACTTTTATTTCTATTTGGCACGATGATGACATGAGCTGAGCTAAATGGACCTAACTTGTTTGGGACTGGACTTGAAATTTTATAAGTTTTATTGCTTTATGTAGTGACATCTTCTTAAGCTAGAATAGAAACGGTGGTACCATATAGTCTGCTATCTTGACAGCTGATTAAACTCTGCACTTCGGAAACTGATCTGAGTAGATGCATATAACCAGCCATAACTAATACTCCCTCCATTCCAATTTATGTGAACATGTTTGACGCGCACGGAGTTTAAGAAAAAATGAAGATTTTAGAATTTGTGGTCCTAAACAAGTCAAAAACGGGTCAAGAGTATTTGTAAAACTTCTCATTAAGAGTATAATTGAAAGTTTAAGCTAAATTATTTCCAAATTTAGAAAGGAGTCATTTTTTTTGGAATAGACCAAAAAGGAAATAGGTTCACATAAACTGGAACGGAGGGAGTATGTATTAACTAATATGTAATCAAGGCATAGATAATTTAGCGTGGTCTAATGCAAGCTCCTTACTTCCATCTGTAGCTATTTGATATTTATTAGCTGATTGCAAATAGAGAAATAATATAGTTATATTATCTAGTATATTTCCTTACTCTGAATCTCAAAGGAAAAAAAGAAACGGAAAAACTTTCTATTTGTTGGGACAGGCCGAGAGACTCAGAGGGTAGGCCATGCGGCGGATGATCATGCTTGAGAGTCAAGGCCAGCGCTTTCCTATGGCCTCTTCAGAGCTTTTAGGTCTGGGGGAAGGGGGTTGGCAGGTGTGGGAAGCAGTGATAGTAGTTCCAGTCAGTCCTTAGTCTCTTTAGAGGTTCCACTCTGCAGCGCTGCTTGATTAGTCCTTTAAACTTCAATAATATGCTGAATATTGCTCCCTCTACCTTGGTCGTGTGATGTGCCTCCATGAGCTTTGGATTGTTAAATGCTAGACTGAGACTATTATCAATAGATGCTGGCAGTTGCAGTAACATTGGTCTAATTCATTCTAAAGTTTTTCCAGTGAAATTGGTCAGCCTAAGTGAAGCCAATATTCTGGGGTCAAGTTTGTGGCGCCCAAACGGGACTTCAGATGCAAGGGCGTCTTATCTTTTGGTTTTCTCTGTATTTGGACATGCCGTCCTGGTTGGTGAAAATTGTGATTGTAGATTTACTAGGATTGTGGGAATGTGTTGGCCTTGGCAGGATCCACAATGAAATGGATCTCACCAGTATTGACTACTGCGGCTGGCTTTACACAGCATATCTTTCTCATAATCTGGAGTAGACAGTAGAGATTGGTGCAGCTTGCAGTAAATCAGTTAGCCTGGCGCAAGAATCACTGGGCCTAGTCTAGTCATTTTAGCAGAAAGGTTGCCACAAAGTCTTCTTTCCTATAAATGAGTAAAGTAGTAGATGACCACAAATTGTTAGCTTCTCGACTGTGTTTTTTAATAACCTTGACTGATTGCATTGGCACACTAGTACTTCACATCGGCAGAAGTCCACTGGGTCTTATGTGGAATTTTTGGCACTAGTTGCCATGTGTTTCACATGATACTGCTGCACAATCATTTACGTATCCTATTTCTATAGAAGAAAATTTTGGTCAGAATTGAATGCTGAGTGTTTTATGTAGTATATCCGGTCATTCTAATACTCAATATCCCAATATATCACCAATAAAACTGTTATATTAGTTATGCAAAACATCAGCTATTTGATGTTTTTAGGCAAGATCTAACAACCAAATAGAGCAACTGACCATACTTCTTTAACTGACGACATACTTTACATGATGAATGTAATGATTCTTATTTATAAGTTATGTTTGTAATATCTTTTTCATCTCTAACTTTATCCTTCAGTCTTAGTGCGTCGGTTCCATTTTACCACGACGAAGTTTGGATAATTTTTCATTTGTTGTTGTCAATTTTATATAAGGGCACCCAACAAAACTGGTCCCTAGTCTAACTTTTCAACCATCATGTTCAATCAATTGCTATCTTATTCCTATCTCAGTGACTATTGAACTCGCTAGGTTATTTGGAATTTAAATGAAATTGGTCACTTTCTAATGGCTATCCTTGAAGAGACCACTTTGAACCATCATATTCAATCTATTGCTATCTTGTTCCTATCTCAGTGAGTATTAAACTCTCTAGGCTATTTCGCATATAAATGAAATTAGTCATTTTCTGATGGCTATTCCCTTGAAGAGAGCACCTTGGCCATTATAACAAGCTTTGCTGATGCTATTAGTAGTTCTTGCTGGTATTATTCCTTGTTTCTGGATTATATTGTCTTCATGCTAGTAACTAAAAATTGGATGGCTTACACACGATTACATCACGTGAGCTGTGATATTTATGCTTCACATATATGTATTATAAGATGACCTTTGAGTTTTTCTACAGTCATTCCACTGCAGTCATGGGAAGGCTTACCTCTTTGATAACGTGTAAGTGCTCTTGGCTTGTGATGCTCAAAATTACTTGCAATTTCATATGGACCCGCTGGTAACCTTTTTCGATTGACTGAAGCACTAGCAATGTAGTCTACTTGCAGTCACAGCGCTCTTTGCATTTTCTGGAGATGAAATAGTTTAGCCTGTTGAGTTATGTATCACATGAAAATCAGTTTCACATTTCTCAGACGCTACTTTGGGGATTGGCTTAGTAGACACCATCATCTCATCCAATGCTTCATGCTTTGAACTTCCAATGGTATGTATTATGTCTTGCTCCTCTTTTGCACATTGCAGTGTGAATGTCACCGTTGGAGAGAAAGAAGACCGGATGATGATGACAGGAATGCACACAGTTGTGGACATATTTTGTGTTGGATGTGGCTCAATTGTGGGGTGGAAATACGTGAGTTTCATGTTCATCAAAGATCTGACTTTTAACTCTTCATCTCATCTCTAGTTACCCTGATATCCGTACTGGCATCTCTTAAATAATTCCAGGAAGCCGCACATGACAAGAACCAAAAGTACAAGGAAGGGAAATTTATTCTTGAGAGGTGTATATTTAGTGCGCTTTTGCGCTTCAGTTTGGCGTTTTTTCGCTTCAAGAGTCTCATTTCTTTATCTTTTTTTTTGTTGGTGTTGCTAAGTAGGTTTAAGGTCGAGGGTCCAGATGGAACCCTCTATACAGTAAGCCATGATTCTCAGCTTGGAAGTGATGCAGATGAACCTTGAGTGACCATCCTACCATGCCATTAATAATCAAATCTCTCTTTGCAAATGTACATCCTCTAACTGCTTGCCCTTGTTGGTAAAACCAAGCTTGATCTTCAGTTAGTATAGGTGCTAATAGCCAATATGGCCAAGTTTTGCAGGTTACTTTTAGAACGGTCATCCTTTTCGTTATAAACAATTTGAATTGGAAAGTTTTCTCTTATATCGCTTGGTCGAACGGATTAGCCCTCTGATTGGATCGGAGAAGGCACGGCTAGTTAGAAGATTGTGGCACCGCAACTTCGGTGAACTTCCATCACCAAGTGAGATGGTCGAAATTATTATTAACCGCTTCGCCAGCAAAGCTTCCTATTACTTCTAGTTTATCAGTTACTATCTTGCTTTTCCCCTTGCTGACTTGTTTTGACACATGAAATATTATTCCTCGGTTGGTTTAAGTAACCAGAAATTTTTTCAGTAATTTGACTGAAGCTTTTGTTTGAGCTTGACCACACTGCCAATAACACAAAGAGAAGTGATGGACAAAATATAAAGAGAAAACAGTTGAGAATTCTTATTCATTGACGTGAATACAGTGGTGTATTGAAGCAGCCAATATATGTTTTAAATAGGTGGTCTTTAAGTGCAACCGGATATCTCCTGTTAAAGAGTTCTTATTCCATTATTGTCATTCCGCCAATAATGGAATTGTATGGGCCAAAATCTACCTTCAGAATATTTAACGTAATACGGCATTAAGGAAAGTTATCGGTCGAGCTCGCCCGAGACGTAGCAAGGTCAATGGCCGAGCTGTCGACATGAGCCGTGGTCAAGATATTGAGAGATCGTAGTCAAGACATCGACAAGGGTTGAGGTCGAGGTTGCTTATTAATGATAAGACTAGTAACGGCTAATTGCCAGGATGGAGTACTAAAAGGGAATATTCTAGTGGATAATATTTCATGTATTTGTACCATTAGGGTTTACTAGGAAAAAGGCCCCATATATGCAGAAAGGAGAGACAATGATAGGTAAAAATAGCACGGGCTAGACAGTTTTCGGACTGATCATTCAAAAATAGCCGGCGTTTGCAAAGTCATAGAAAAATAACCATTGTTTTGCTGCAACACGGAAAAGTCCAGCATAATATACTGGAGATCGGAGCACATGTGTATGAATTTCCAGCATATTATGCTGGAACTCCAGCATATTATACTGGAACTCCAGCATATTATACTGGATTTCCAGCATATTATGCTGGAATCCGGATTTTGAACAGTGTTTTCGTTAAGATTTATCTTTACATGAAAAGTGGCTAAATTTCGATTACTTTTGAAACTGTGGCTATTTTTGAATGACCACTTGTAAATCTGGCTATTTTTTAATTTCTCCCCACTGATAGGGGAATGTAATATTCATTTTGATAAGAACACTTTTGAGAAGAAGACTTCCACTCTAGCACAAACACAAAGATTACCTTTTTATAAAGATTCTTGTTCATATTATTCCCCACTTTTCCATCATATCTAAGGATCATTCAGGTGAATCTTACATCCATCTGTCATTCATCACCGTCAAGCAAAGTATCTAACTCTTTCATTATTGGGTGAATCATTCTCTGTATTTACTTAAATGCCATTAATTGACATTTATTATTAGTTATATCTCCATAAACGTTCTTGTTTTAAGAATATTCTATATTTATCGTTACCAACCATATACAAATTCAGTCCCATCCACTATACGTCTACGTGCTTAATATCTAGAGTTATTATTTTTAACTAGATTTAACCTCCCATTATATAAATTTAATAGTTTAGCCAGGAATTATATTTTTTGGTCAAACAAGAATGTCGTAAAGTAGCCAAAAATTCTATAGAAAAGGAAGTCGAGAATTTAGTAGAGTAAGAGCCTGTTTGGCGAAGCTTTTGGGAGGTCAAAAGTATTTTTTTAAAAGTTCAAGTTGTTTGGCCAAGACAGAGAAGTACTTTTGGCCAACAACAGAAGCAGTTTTTCCAAATTGTTCCTTATTGATATAAGTTTTTTTTGTTTCTAGTGTTTGCCATTCTTTTAAATTTAAAGATACAATATACATGAATCATATTGTAACTTTTCAAATTTGTATTGACTTTTCTTATTTTTTTTATTTTTCTTTGTGTAATATCTTGTAACTTTCCAAATTATCTTCATCTTTTCTCACACTAAAGCAAATTATCTACATCCTTCTTTGGATTATCAATTCTCTTCTTACAAATAATCATTTATAATTTTTTCTCTTATAGACTATTAATTCCCCGATCTTTAAAATTGTTATCAAATCTAATTTGTGAAAATTACCTACAAATACGTAATAAGTTTATAATTACATCGCATAATCAATATATTATTAAAAGAAGAAGAAAAAGCCTTCATATTAAGCCAAATGGCAGCCTCGCAATAGTCCAATTGGCAAAAAAAGGACAAAGTTAGGTTAGGTAATAATTAGTTTCTTTTTGAATTTAAATTTTAAAAAATTAAATTATGCATTATGTATTGTTAATAATTAGTTACTCTTTTTGAATTTGAATTTGAATTATAACATACTTAACTATTATTTTTTTACGAAAATGATAATTTTTTATATATTTAAAATTATTTCTATTCTATGCTCAATGCCATATATCAAGTTTGACACTTTGAATTATCTTGTTACAGCTACCATAGTTATACAAAATTTTATCCGACGAAGTTCTACTGATAAGGAATTCAACTATTATGCAAATGAAGACATTACTATAGATATTGAGGAAGGAAATGAGCCTTCTAGTATTCCTTTAGAAATGCAAGACAAGTCTTCTACTAATATAGAGGCGTTGTGTGATAGAATTAATGATGAAATTATTGAGAACCGTTATCATGTGTGAGTGACTTTGCTTATTATTTCATGGTTGATTATCAATACATAGTAATTTGTGGAATAGACTTCTAATTCATATTGAATGATGTATTTTGATTATTCAAATCATCATGTAAACAATACGTAATTATACTAGATAATATTATATGATTTGGTATAATTATATATGTTATATTGATTTAAATCTTTAGTATGTAAGTTTACTTTATATTTTATATTTTAATAAAATAAAATAAAATTAAAATATAAAATAATAGAAGTCTTTTACGATGAATATTTAAGTTCATTTTTCTCTTTAAAATAATTATAAGACCTTGATACTATCTTTGTTGGTAATTTGACACTCAAAAGTACTTTTTAGAAAGATCGGCCAAACACAATTTGTTTACCAAATGTTGAAAAGGTACTTCTTAAATAAATTGGCCAAACACAAATTATTTTTCTTCAAAAGTACTTTTGGGAAAAGCACTTTTCAAAAAAAAATATTTTTGAAAATAAGGAATTTTTGGCAGCCTGGCCAAACGGGCACAAAGATAACATTACAGATGCGTCTGATCTGATAGCATGTAAAATATATGATTCATATCAACTGTTAGAATATTACTATATGTGAACATACACGTATAAAAAACTAGTCTACCATTGATTTTGGATATAAAAGATAAATACAAAATAATGTATGTTTAAATCAACTTTAGTGAATAGTGATAACGTGATATGCAGTTCAAATTATGATAGGTTATAAGTACCTTGAGTTATGTTTTGATGATCTAACAATTTTATTGTCAAGAATTAGATAGGGAACCTGATACATATCTGATCCACATTCTCAAGCACATGGAAATAACCAGACTTAAGCTGGAGATGTTCGTCAGTCTTTATCCCCTGGTGATCGTACTAGTCAACTCTCCAACAATTGGAAAGCGGCTGCCTGCACACGCAACAGTATATCACAGTGCATCAGTCAACTCCATTAGGAAGGATCTTGCACCCAAGTTGCTTGCATCATTCAAGTGATGTCATCAATGTTATATTAACATTAAACCAATGATAAAACATAACTTGAACACTTACAGAATCTACTCAAGCACTTCCACAGTGATTGATCATCTAGCAAACAATTCTCAAGTACATCAAGAACAAAGAACAACACTACTATGGACCAGTTCTCCATATCAAGTTATTGTATGTCCTTAGTTGAGTTTTAACTTTGTTAACGTTCTTATTTGTGATTCCTACTAGGCTTACTTAGAAGCATTGTTTAGGAAACTCTTTTAAATCATAAACCTCTGTGTTTGTGTCTTGACTAGAGTTAGTCAAGTTGTAAAGTCTTTGTAATAGAGATATAACAAAGTGGCTTGTAATAGGGTTGTTACAAGTTAGTGAGGGATTAAAGAGTTAATTCCTAGCTTACAATAGGTTTTAATCTAAATGTTTTGCTCAGTAATGAAGTTAAAATCCTACAAGGGTAGATCGTGATTTTTAATCCCGTGAGCTGGGAATTTTCCGCATAAAAACTCTTAGTGTTATTCACTTTCTGCCGTATTTTTGTAATTTGTGAAAACTACTAGAGAACCTGGTAGTTTTGTGGACCCTCGAATTCTATCAATTGGTATCAGAGCAGGTTCTTTCTATCAGGCTAACACCTAGAAAGGATCCTCATGGATGCTTCATCAAATTTTGAAGAAGGTCAGTCTACCTACATGCCACTAAGGTTCAATAGCCAGTATTATGGATGGTGGAAGACAAGGATGCACGATTTTATCATGGCTGAAGATTCCGAGCTCTGGGACGTCATATGTGATGGATCCTTTGTTCCCGTTAAAACCAGTGGTGACCCTGCTGTACTTGTTCCCAAAACAAGAAATGAATTCAATGATGTCGACCGGAAAGCCATAGAGAAGAATTTTCGTGCAAAGAAAATCCTTGTCTGTGATATTGGCCTAATGAATTCATTAGGATATCGGCATATCAGTCAGCCAAGGAAATCTGGGAAGCTCTCCAGATAGCTCACGAAGGAACAACACAGGTTAATCAATCCAAGATCGATATGCTCACAATTGAATACGAGCTCTTCAGTATGAAAGATGATGAATCCATCCAAGATACGCATACTCGCTTCACCTCTATCATTAATGAGATTCACTCTCTTGGAGAAATTATTCCAAGAAACAAGCTTGTCAAGAAAATCCTGAGTGTACTTCCCACCTCCTGAGAAAGCAATGTGAACGCCATTACAAAGGTGAAGGAATTGCAGAAGCTGACCATCGATGAACTCGTCGGGAATCTGAAAGCATATGAAATGAAGAAAAAGAAGGATAATAAAAGAAGAGAGCCCAAGAGAGAGAAGAACCTGGTCCTTGATCACGCTCAACTATGTCTTATAGAAAGACTAAACGGGCGCTGCAAATATAATCTGG
>MDKI01108985.1:0-14911 GCA_005239505.1 Nicotiana paniculata | reverse complement strand
ATCAATCAACATTCGAGGACGAATGTTCCAAAGGGGGGAATAATGTTACGCCCCGCAATATTACGTCAATATTATGTCCCCCATATTATATTACGACAATGTTATGCCCTACAGTATTATATTACAATGGTGTTATGCCTTGCAGTATTACATCACGGTGATGTTACACTTCGCAGTGTTAAGTTGCGACGATGTTGCACCTTGTAGTATTGTGCGTTGAATTTGTTGTAAGGTAATTGACATCAGTCCAAGGAAAAGATTAATTGGAGATTATAAGGATTGTAAGTGATGAATAAATTCGTGAAGGTAAGAGGGGAAGCAAGTCGAAGAAAATGAGTTTCGTTAAAGGTGGCCGATTTGGGATAAAATACGAGTCAAGCGATAATAACCGATAATTATGGACTAGTACCATATGACCACGGTAGTATAATGTATAAAGTATATTAAAAATGATTAATATTATTTTTTTGGTCATTTGAGAAAATTTTTAATTATACGGGTAATTGGTTAATTACCGGATAACGGGACATTACCTAGTTAATTATTAAAGTGTGGAAATAAGACGTGCCAGCCCTAGCTAACCACATGAAATGACTAAGTAATCAAATAATCCTAGGTGTCTATCTATGATTTAATTGAATTAAATAAGTAAAGAAGTTTTGTCTTAATTCATTTGGATAAGGAACCAAGTAACGTTAGTCATTCAAAAAGAAAGAATACATCCTTTCTTGGTTTGAAAAATTCAAGAACAGAAGCTTAAGAAAATCGTTCAGTTCTTCAACAAGCAAGAAGCTTAAAATTTCGTTCAAGAATTTCAAAGAAGCAGAAGCAAATTTCGCTCAAGAATTTAAAAAAAAAAAAAGCAGAAGGCTTAATCCGATTTTTGTTAGTTCTAAGTTCAATCAACGAAGGTTTTTCCAACGGAATATTATACGGAGTTTTCCCTACTCCAGGTATGTTAAGGCTACCCCTTCTTTCTTTTGGCATGGTTCAAATTATACTGAAGAAACAAGCAAATACACAGTTTTCATAAATTACTCTAGTCATAGAAATACTAGGCGTGTCTATATTTTTTATTCCCCATGTGAATTATTATTATCTTCTGTTCATGGGTCTCGAAAATACGTATGTTGGTAAAGTTTATTTCATGATATTAATCAGAGGCATAATGACCTTATGACGTACCGACGCGTATATATGTATGTATATATATGTATATTGGATATGGGAAAGGTTATGGCGTTATATACGCGCCACCACCTGATCAGCTGGTATACGATGATGATTTTGCCCACAGTGGCCAATATGATATGATGGGATGCCCTCAGAGGCTGATGATGTTATGAAACATGTACCTATGCACGACATGACATTCATATGCATATGCATGATGATAAAAGTAATTTATGATTTACAAAGCTATTCAGGCTTACAAGTTGAATCATGTGCTCTATATTTCTTCCATGTCTCTTATGTACTTATTTATTGCCTTACATACTCGGTACATTATTCGTACTGACGTCCCTTTTGCCTGGGGACGCTGCGTTTCATGCCCGCAGGTCCCGATAGACAGGTCGAGAGCCCTCCAAGTAGGCTATCAGCTCAGCGGAAGATGTTGGTGCGCTCCATTTGCTTCGGAGTCACTTGTTTGGTTAGTATAATTTAGACGGGTATTGTTTGGTATGGCGGGACTCTATCCCGGCCTTTATGACATTTATTCTTAGAGGCCTGTAGATATATGTCGTATACGTGGAAGATTGTACGGCCTTGACGGCCTCTGTTTTGAGTTTATAAATGATTATGTTGGCCTACTAGGCCCGTATGTCACGTGTATATGTTAATGTAATAAGAAAGATACGTTACGTTGGTACTCGGTCGAGTAAGGTATCGGGTGCCCGTTGCGACCCATCGATTTGGGTCGTGACATGACTCACGGGCATGCTTGACCTCAATATATAGGCACTCGTCACCACGCCTATACGTTGGACATGAATTATACATAGCAAATAAGACTTTATACCTAACCCTCAAGCTAAGGTTAGGCCAAGCACTTACCTCGGCTCCAAAATTGCAAGTCAAGCCTCAATCACAGCCTTTCCTTTAGAATCCGACTCCGGAACGGTATTATCTAGACATAATCAACCCAAGTATATCAATAATGGCTCAATAAATCAAACCCATAGCCTAATTATTTATTTCAAATCATTCTTCCTAAGATTCCAAATTTTGACCCGGGGCCCGCTTGGTCCAAATACGAGGTTCGGACCAAAATCCGATCACCCATAACCCCACAAGTTAGAATATATAATTTATTTAAAGATTTGACCCCAAATTGGGGAATCATCCAAATTTCCCAAAAACCTACTCTACCCAATGACCCCAATTTCTACCTTAATTTCCATGTTTTTAGGCCTAGAATCTAGTGATTAGTTGAAGAAATTAAGAGAAAACAAGGTCAACAGCACTTACCTATGGAGTTATGGAGGTTGGGGAGCTTGATTCTCGGTTATGGAGGCTTGGGGAAGAAAAGAGAAGTGGAAAATGGAAAGAATCCCGAAATGGTTCTGTTTTTTGGGTTATTAAAATCACTGGAGGGATTTACCTTTCGTGTTTGCGGGCCACTGGCCGCGTTCGCGAAGGGTTGGCAGCTGGGACTTATGCGTTCGCGGGACCAGGGCCGCGTTCGCGTAGGTCTGATGCCCTAACCCTCCGCGTTCGCGTGCTTCTGCCTGCATTCGCGAAGAACAACCTACCTGACCCCAGACCCTATCCTATAATACTACGTGTTCGCGAGAGGGGCGTCGCGTTCACGTAGAGCAGTCCCCCTATAGCTCCACGTTCGTGCTCGTACCCCTGCGTTCGCGAGCCCTTGGCCGCGTTTGCGAAGGGTATCACACCAGACATCAGAAACCTGCAACATCACACCAGATTTTTCATGTTTTCACACCCCGATAGCTACCCAAAACTCACCCTAGCCCTCAGGGCTCAAAACCAAAAACACACATGACTCCCAAAACATTCTATGGACCTGTTCAAGCTTTTAAATCATCAAAATATCATCAAATTCATCAAATTAAACCTCGAAACTCTTAGAATTTTGTCAAACTTCATAAACTTCTAAATTTCCCATTTTTAATCCGAATCACGTCGTTTCAAGTCTGTTTCACACCAAATTTTGCAGATAAGACAAATAACATATAATAAACCTGTTCCTCCGGAACCTTAATACGGGCCCGGTAACACGATTTTCACTTAATAATTCATATTCAAATTCCTTCATTATTTCCAGAAAACAATTTCCTTTAAAAATTCATTTCTCGGGCTTGGGACCTCGGACTTCGATTCCGGGCATACGCCCAAGTCCCATATTTTCCTACGGACCCTCCGGGACCGTCACATCATGGGTCCGAGTCTGTTTATGAAAAATGTTGACCAAAGTCAACTTTATTAATTTAATTATCATAAATTCTATTTTTATCCAATTTCAATATAAAGACTTCCCGGCTACATGCCCGGGATGCACACGCATATCGCGGTGAGATCAACAGAGGCTTTCGGAGCCTCGAAACACAGATATAGTTAAAATTACTTAGGATGACTTTTTGGGTCATCACAATCTACACCTCTAAAACAAACGTTCGTCCTCGAACGGACATAGAAAAAGTACCTGAGTCTGAGAAAAGATGGGGATAACGACTCCTCATATCGGACTCGGACTCCCAAGTAGTTGCCTCGGCAGGCTGACCTCTCCACTGAACACGGACCGAAGGATAACTCTTCGATCTCAACTGGCGAACCTGCCTATCTAGTATAGCTACCAGTTCCTCCTCATAAGTCAGATCATTGTCCAACTGGACACCGCTGAAGTCAAGAACATGAGGTGGATCCGCAATATACTTCCGGAGCATGGATACATGAAACACTGGATGTAAATGGCAAGGCAAGTTTGTAGGCCACCTCTCCTACCCTGTCCAACATCTCAAATGGACCAATATACCTAGCACTCAACTTGCCCTTCTTTCCGAATCTCATCACGCCCTTCATAGGCGACACTCGACAGAACACCTGGTCTCCTACCATGAAATCCAAATCTTGAACTCTACGATCTGCATAACTCTTTTTCCTAGACTGAGCTGTATGAAGCCTAGCCTGAATAATCTTCACCTTATCCAAGGCATCTTGGACTAACTCAGAACCCAATAGCCTAGCCTCCTCGGGCTCAAACCATCCGACTGGAGACCGACATCGCCTACCATACAATGCCTAATACGGAGCCATCTGAATGCTCGACTGGTAAGTGTTGTTGTAGGCAAACTCTTCTAAAGGAAAGAACTGATCCCATGAACCACCAAAATCAATAACACATGCCCGCAACATATCCTCCAAAATCTGAATAGTGCGCTCGGACTGTCCGTCCGTCTGAGGATGAAATGCTATGCTCAACTCTCTCTGAAATACTCTCCAGAAATGGGAGGTAAACTGAGTACCTCGGTCTGATATGATAGATAAGGGCACACCGTGCAATTTGACAATCTCTCTCATATAAATCTGAGCCAACTTCTCTGCTGAAGATGACCGCCGCTGGAATGAAATGTGCTGCCTTGGTCAGCCTATCTACAATAACCCATACTTCATCAACCATCCTCTGAGTCCGTGGGAGTCCAACTACAAAATCTATCGTGATACGCTCCCACTTCCACTCAGGAAGCTGAATCTGCTGCATCAAACCACCGGGTCTCTGGTGCTCATATTTAACCTGCTGACAATTCAAGCACCGAGCCACATAAGCCACAATGTCCTTCTTCATTCTACGCCACCAATAATGCTGCCGTAAGTCCTGGTACATCTTTGCGGCGCTCGGATGAATGGAATACCGGGAACTATGGGTCTCCTGCAATATTAACTCACGAATGCCATCAACATCAGGAACACATATACGACCTTGCAATCTCAAAACTCCCTCAGCATCAACTGTGACCTGCTTGGCACGTCCGTGCCGAACCGCATCTCTAAGAGCACACAAATGACGATCATCATACTGCCTGGTGCGAATACGATCATACAATGAAGAACGAGCGACAATATGGGCTAAAACACTGCCAGCCTCAGAAACCTCTAATCTAACAAATCGATTGGCTAACGCCTGAACATCCAAAGACAACGGTCGCTCTCCAACTGATAAATAGGCCAAGCTACCCATACTGACTGACTGACTTCCTGCTCAAAGCATCGGCCACCACATTGGCCTTTCCCAGGTGATAGAGAATAGTAATGTCATAATCTTTCAGTAACTCTAACCACCTCCTCTGCCTCATATTCAACTCCTTTTTCTTAAACAAGTATTGCAAACTCTTCTGATCAGTGAATACCTCACACGGTACCCCATACAAATAGTGCCTACAAATCTTCAAGGCATGAACAATAGTTGCAAGCTCCAAATCATGGACTGTATAGTTCTTCTCATGAATCTTCAACTGACTTGAAGCATAGGCTATAACCTTCCCATCCTGCATCAACACTGCACCAAGTCCAACTCTCGAAGCATCACAATACACGGTATAAGAACCTGAACCTGTGGGCAGTACCAACACTGGTGCTGTGGTCAATGCTGTCTTGAGCTTCTAAAAGCTCGCTTCACACTCCTCCGACCATCTGAACTGAACACTCTTCTGCGTCAACTTGGCCATAGGGGCTGCTATAGATGAAAACCCCTCCACGAACATGCGATAATAGTCTGCTAGGCACAAGAAACTCCGAATCTCTGTGGCTGAAGTGGGCCTAGGCCAATCTCTAACTGCTGAAAATTTCTTCGGATCCACTTGAATGCCCTCTGCCGATACCACGTGGCCCAAGAATGCCACAGAACTCAACCAGAACTCACACTTAGAAAACTTGGCATACAACTGCCTATCCCTCAGAGTCTGGAGGACGACTCTAAGATGCTGCTCTTGCTCCTCTCGGCTGCGAGAGTATATCAAAATATCATCAATGAAAACAATTACGAACGAGTCCAAATAAGGCCTGAATACCAGATTCATCAACTCCATAAAAGCAGCGGGGGGCATTAGTCAACCCAAATGACATAACCAAAAACTCATAATGCCCATAACGAGTGCGAAAAGCTGTCTTAGGCACATCAGAAGCCCTAATCCTCAGCTGATGATAACCATACCTCAAGTCTATTTTAGAGAACATCGTAGCACCCTGAAACTGATCAAATAAGTCATCAATCCTCGGCAAAGGATACTTGTTAACTGTCGCTAGTCAATACACATCCTTATTGAGCCATCTTTCTTCTTCACGAACAATACTGGAGCACCCCAAGGTGAAACACTAGGCCTGATGAAGCCTTTACCCAACAAATCCTGTAACTGCTCCTTTAATTCCCTCAACTCTGGCGGATCCATACGATACGGGGGAAAATAAATGAGCTGAGTACCCTCAACTAGCTCAATACAAAAATCAATATCCTTGTGGGGTGGCATACCCGGCAGGTCAGCAGGGAATACCTCCGGAAATTCACGAACCACGGGCACAGACTCCATAGAAGGAACATCAGCACTACACGAACATAGGCCAAATAGGCCAAACAACCCTTCTCGATCATGCGTCGAGCCTTCATATAAGAAATAACCCTACCAGAATAATGACTAGGAGTCCCTCTCCACTCTAAACGAGGCACACATGGCAAGGCCAAGGTCACTGTCTTGGCATGACAGTCCATAATAGCATGATAGGGAGATAGCCAATCCATCCCTAATATAACATCAAAGACAACCATATCAAGAAGCAAAAGATCAACCTGAGTCTCCAGACCACCAATAGCTACTACACAAGCACGGTCGACCCGATCTACCACTATAGAATCACCCATCGGTGTAGACACATGTACATCGGTACCCAAGGAATCACGGGGCATACTCAAATAAGGGGCAAGATATGAAGACACATAGGAGAATGTAGAACCTGGATCAAATAACACTGAAGCCTCTCGACTACAAACTGAAATCGTACCTGTAATAACTACATCAGAAGCCTCAGCATCTGGACGAGTAGGAAAAGCATAACAGCGGGGTTGAGCCCCTCCAACCTGTACATCTCTGGGTCTACTTGTTACGGGTTGACCCTTGCCCCTCACGGCCTGCCCTCCACCTCTATGAGTCTGACCTCCACCTATGGCACCACGACCACCACCCCTAGCTAGCTGAGGGGGGTGTGGGTGCACCTGATACGGGAACCATGGCACGGGAACCATGGCACGGGAACCCTGATATCGAGAACCACCAAAACCTCAGGGGCAAAACCTGGAAATATGCCCCATACCACCGCAGGTGAAGCAAGACCTCGGCTGTTGAGAATACTAACGCTAGAACTGTCCCTGACAACCAGAATGACCACTCTGATAGCTCTGAATCGACGGTGAACTGATGGACGCTGAAGGTGCACTGCGGGATACCTGGAGTGCCGACTGATAAGGCCTAGGAAGATGACCTCTGCCAAAGAGATCTCTGCCTCCAGATGAGGCACCACTGAAACGGCCGAAATGACGAGGTCTCTTGTCAGACCCCTATCCACCACCTTGGGATAATACCATCTCAATGCGCCTAGCCACGTCGGCTGCATCCTGAAAGGAGATATCAGTACCCGTCTCTCTGGACATCTGAAGCCTGATGGGCTGAGCTAGACCCTCAATAAACCTCCGAACCCTCTCCCGATCAGTGGAAAGTATCATAATGGCATGTCTGGACAGCGTAATGAACCCGGTCTCGTACTGAGTGATGGACATGGAGCACTGCTGTAGACGCTCAAACTGCCTCCAAAGATCCTCTCTCTGAGTAACTGGAAGGAACTTCCCCAAGAACAACTCGGAGAACTGACCCCAAGTCAAAGGTGCAGACCCAGCTGCTCTGGTCAAGCACTAATCTCTCCACCAAGTCTTAGCAGTGCTAGTAAGACGAAATGTAGCAAAATCAACTCCATTGGACTCCACAATGCCCATGTTCCGAAGGACCTCATAACAGCTGTCTAAATAATCCTGGGGATCCTCTAATGGTGTACCAGTAAATGTAGTAGTGAACAACTTGGTGAACCGATCCAACCTCCACAGAGCGTCTGCTGACATGGCTGCCCCCTCGACTGCGGGTGCCGCAATACCCGATTGAACTACTCCGACCGTCTGAGGTGCCGGAGTCTGGAACTGAGTGGAAAACTCCTCTGGCATATGAATAGCAGGAGTCTGGGTCCCTTCCCCAGCCTGAGATCCAGATGGCGCAGTAGGAAGGAGACCGGCCTGAGCTTTACTCTCCATGAGTCCCACTAAGCGGGCTAGAGCGTCCTGAAGCACTGGGGTGGCAATAAACCCCTCTGGGACCTGAGCCGGTCCAACTGGGACTGTCGGAGTAGGAACCTCACCGACAAAGTCTACCTGTGGGTCCTCTACTGGAGCTGTTGCTCTAGCTCTGCCTCGGCCTCGTCCCCTCGTAGGAGCTACAATAGGAGGATCAGGCTGCTAGTCGATCGATGAGGAAGCACGCATTCTCGCCATCTGCGAGAGAGTAAAATAGAGACTCGATTAGTATTCAGCTTTCCAACTGGCACGACAGAGAATGAAAGATGTGAAGTTATTCCTAACTTTGCAGCCTCTGGGGGATAAGTACAGACGTCTCTGTACCGATCCCTCAAACTCTACCAAGTTTGTTTGTGAGTTGTGAGACCTAAGCAACCTAGGGCTCTGATACCAACTTGTCACGACCCGAAATCCCACCTTCAGGCAAGGACTGCGTCTAAAATTGAACCCGCTAGACAACCAACATTTGAACTAAATAAAACTCATTAACAACTAAAACGAACAAGATAACTAAGGCATCGATGGTCCGCAATGTGAAGGTTAACAAATAACCAGAATATAACATCAAAATTTCGAAATAAAACCCATATACAAATCCCAGAATTGGTGTCACATACTCACGAACTGTCTAAGAGATTACTAAAATCACAGGTCTGAAAATAAATACATAGGACTGTCTTTGAAATATAAAGTAAGACAGAGCTGAAAGTGAAGAGTAGAAGGTGATGCCAAGGCCCCCGAACGTCTGCGGGTCTACCTCAATGTCTCCTGTATGAATTGATGAGATGCTCCGACCGTCACTGATCACCCGGTCCGACTGCGCAGTCTGCACAACATAAAGAAGTGCAGGTGTAGCATCAGTACAACCGACCCCATCTACTGAGTAAGTGCCAAGCCTAACCTCGGCGAAGTAGTGACGAGGCTAGGACCGACATCAATATATGCACCTGTGCATTTCTATATAATAACAGGAGAATATCGACAAAAATAAGCAAGTAAGACAGATATGGGGAGAACATGTTGGGGGCGGGGGGTACAAGAGGAAACAAATGCTAACACGGTAGAACAGGGTAATAACTGAAATGTAAAAGTAAAGGAAGGAATTCAACTTCTCAAACAGATAATGAGCAGCAAAAGGCACGGCATGTCCCCTCGTGCATAGCCTCACAATCACTCGGCACGGAATGTCCCCTCGTGCGTATATAATAACACTCAGCACGGAATTTCCCCTCGTGCGTAACCTCACAATCACTCGGCAGGGAATGTCCCCTCATGCATATAATAACACTCGGCACGGAATGTCCCCTCGTGCATAACCTCACAATCACTCGGCACGGAATGTCTCCTCGTGCATATATAATAACACTCGGCACGGAATGTCCCCTCGTGCATAACCTCACAATCACTCGGCACGGAATGTCTCCTCGTGCATATATAATAACACTCGGCACGGAATGTCCCCTCGTGTATAACCTCATAATCACTCGGCACGGAATGACTCCTCGTGCATATATAATAACACTCGGCACAGAATGTCCCCTCGTGCATATATAATAACACTCGGCACGGAATGTCCCCTCGTGCATAACCTCACAATCACTCGGCACGGAATGTCCCCTCGTGCATATATAATAACACTCGGCACAGAATGTCCCCTTGTGCAATAAATAATCAATGATCAACACGGCATGTCCCCTCGTGCGACAAATAATAAAACGAAGCAACAATGTAATGTGAAAGTCAACATTAAGAAGTCTCAAGTGCATAGAAATACTCAATAAAATTTCTATTGTCCCGACAAGGAGAAATCATCAGTTACAAATTCAACAAATGCCCGACAAGGATCTCAGCTATAACCAATCTCGCATCAGAAATACAATTTCACAGTGTAAGCCTCAACTAAAACAAATAACTCAGTAACTCCCCACGTCATGAAACAACATCAAGGTATCACTACTAATTCACCAATTACTCATAGTACGAGAAATATCAAGAATACAGTAAGTTTCATCACAATTGACTCACGGGCATGTTTGACCGCAACATATAGGAACTCGTCACCACGCCTATACGTGGACATGAATTACACATAGCAAATAAGACCCTATACCTTATCCCTCAAGGTAAGGTTAGGCCAAGCACTTGCCTCGGCTCCAAAATTGCAAGTCAAGCCTCAATCACAACCTTTCCTTTAGAATCCGACTTCAGAACGGTATTATCTAGACATAATCAACCCAAGTATATCAATAATGGCTCAATAAATCAAACTCATAGCCTAATTATTTATTTCAAAGCATTCTTCCTAAGATTCCAAAATTTGACCCCGGGCCCGCTTGGTCCAAACACGAGGTTCGGACCAAAACCCGATCACCCATAACCCCACGAGTTAGAATATATAATTTGTTTAAAGATTCGACCCCAAATTGAGGTTGAATCACCCAAATTTCCCAAAAACCTACTCCACCCAACGACCCCAATTACCTTAATTTTCATATTTTTAGGCTTAGAATCTAGTGATTAGTTGAAGAAATTAAGAGAAAACGAGGTCAAGAGCACTTACCTATGGAGTTATGGAGGTTGGGGAGCTTGATTCTCGGTTATGGAGGCTTGGGGAAGAAAAGAGAAGTGGAAAATGGAAAGAATCCCGAAATGGTTCTGTTTTTGTGTTATTAAAATCACTGGAGGGATTTACCCTTCGCGTTCGCGGGCCACTGGCCGCGTTCGCGTAGGGTTGGCAGCTGGGACTTATGCGTTCGCGGGACCAGGGCCACGTTCGCGTAGGTCTGACTCCCTAACCTTCCGCGTTCGCCTGCCTCTGCCCGCGTTCGCGAAGAACAACCTACCTGACCCCAGACCCCATCCTATAATACTACGTGTTCGCGAGAGGGGCGTCGCGTTCGCGTAGATCAGTCCCCCCATAGCTCCACGCTCGCGCCCGTACCCCTGCGTTCGCGTAGAATAAAACCCAAGCCACACCATTTACCCTTCGCGTTCACGAGCCCTTGGCCGCGTTCGCGAAGGGTATCACACCAGACATCAGAAACCTGCAACATCACACCAGATTTTTCATGTTTTCACACCCCGATAGCTACCCGAAACTCACCCGAGCCCTCGGGGCTCAAAACCAAAAACACACACGACTCCCAAAACATTCTACGAACCTGTTCAAGCTTTTAAATCATCAAAATATCATCAAATTCATCGAATTAAACCTCGAAACTCTTAGAATTTTCTCAAACTTCATAAACTTCTAAATTTCCCATTTTTAATCTGAATCACGTCGTTTCAAGTCTATTTCACACCAAATTTCACAAATAAGACAAATAACATGTAATAAACCTGTTCCGAGCTCCGAAACCTTAATACGGGCCCGGTAACACGGTTTTCACTTAATAATTCATTTTCAAATTCCTGCATTATTCCTAGAAAACAATTTCCTTTAAAAATTCATTTCTCAGGCTTGGGAACTCGGACTTCGATTCCGGGCATACGCCCAAGTCCCATATTTTCCTACGGACCCTCTAGAACCGTCACATCACGGGTCTGGGTCCATTTACCAAAAAAGTTGACCAAAGTCAACTTTATTCATTTAATTATCATAAATTCTATTTTTCATCCAATTTCAATATAAAGACTTCCCGGCTACACGCTCGGGCTGCGCACGCATAACGCGGTGAGATCAACAGAGGCTTTCGGATCCTCGGAACACAGATATAGCTAAAATTACTTAGGATGACTTTTTGGGTCATCACAAAATTACTCCTAAAAATAATCAAAAAATAAATTTTAATTAATTTTAGGAAATTTTCTTTATTTAGTTGCATTTCATGCATGTTTAATATTCTAAAATAATAAAAAAAATCATAAACATTGTCACATTTTCATTTCATGTAATCTTAGGTTTTAATTCGCATTTTTAGAAATTAATTACCCTTTAATTGATAGATTAATATAAAAACTCACAAAAAATATACATTAGCTTAATCAATTAGTTTATTTAATTAGTTAAAATGTTAATTAGTTCGTTTTGATAAAAGAAATTTAATTAGTAGTAAGATGACTATTTTTGAAAGATAAAATTTGCCCTTGTTTCAATTTGGCCTAATTTGAGGGCCCAAAATCCCATGTCCGACCAAATTCCCCACATTATAACCCTAATCCCCTCCTCTATATAATCTAGACCTAACTAGATACAAAAAATAGACTAAAAAATCGGACCTTCCCCACAAAATGCTTCCAAATGGAGTATAAAACGGGCAAAAATTGTTCGTGGTTGCTCACTTTATATTTGCCCGAAAATCCTTCATGTTCTCGAGCAAAGAGGGGCAACTGTGAACACCCAATTTTTGCCCCGCATGGAAAATTACTCCTAAAAATAATCAAAAAATAAATTTTAACGAATTTTAGGAACTTTTCTTTATTTAGTTGAATTTCATGCATGTTTAATATTTTCAAATCATAAAAAAAATCATAAAAATTGTCACATTTTTCATTTCATGTAATCTTAGTTTTTAATTCGCATTTTTAGAAATTAATTACCCTTTAATTGATAGATTAATATAAAAACTCACAAAAAATATACATTAGCTTAATCAATTAGTTTATTTAATTAGTTAAAATGTTAATTAGTTCGTTTTGATAAAAGAAATTTAATTAGTAGTAAGATGACTATTTTGAAAGATAAAATTTGCCATTGTTTCAATTTAGCCTAATTTGAGGGCCCAAAATCCCATGTCCAACCAAATTCCCCACATTACAATCCTAATCCCCTCCTTTATATAATCTAGACCTAATTAGATACAAAAAATAGACTAAAAAATCGGACCTTCCCCACAAAATGCTTCCAAATGGAGTACCAAACGGGTAAAAATTGCTCGTGGTTGCTCACTTTATCTTTTTTCAAAAATCCTTCATGTTCTCGAGCAAAAAGGGGCAGCTGTGAGCACCCAATTTTTGCCCCGCATGAAAATTACTCCTAAAAATAATCAAAAAATAAATTTTAATGAATTTTAGGAACTTTTCTTTATTTAGTTGCATTCCATCCATGTTTAATATTTTAAAATCATAAAAATTGTCACATTTTTCATTTCAATTTGCTCTTGTTTCAATTTGGCCTAATTTGAGGGCCCAAAATCCCAGGTCCAACCAAATTCCACACATTACAACCCTAATCCCCTCCTCTATATAATCTAGACCTAATTAGATACAAAAATAGACTAAAAAATCGGACATTTCCCACAAAATGCTTCCAAATGGAGTACCAAACAGGCAAAAATTACTCGTGGTTGCTCACTTTATCTTTGCCTGAAAACCTTATTTTCTTGAGCATAGAGGGGCAGCTGTGAACACCCAATTTTTGCCCCGCATGAAAAATTACTCCTAAAAATAATCAAAAAGTAAATTTTAATGAATTTTAGGAACTTTTCTTTATTTAGTTGAATTTCATGCATGTTTAATATTTTAAAATCATAAACATTGTCACATTTTTCATTTCATGTAATCTTAGGTTTTAATTTGCATTTTGAGAAATTAATTACCCTTTAATTGATAGATTAATAGAAAAAATCACAAAAAATATACATTAGCTTAATCAATTAGTTTATTTAATTAGTTAAAATGTTAATTAGGTTGTGTTGATAAAAGAAATTTAATTAGTAGCAAGATGACTATTTTTGAAAGATAGAATTTGCCCTTGTTTCAATTTGGCCTAATTTAAGGGCTCAAAATCCCAAGTCCAACCAAATTCCCCATATTACAACCCTAATCCCCTCCTCTATATATCTCGACCTAATTATATACAAAAAATATACTAAAAAATCGGACATTCCCCACAAAATTCTTCCAAATGGAGTACCAAACAGGCAAAAATTGCTCGTGGTTGCTCACTTTGTCTTTTGCCGAAAACCTTTCATGTTCTCGAGCAAAGAGGGGCAGTTGTGAACACCTAATTTTTGCCCCGCATGGAAACTTACTCATAAAAATAATCAAAAAATAAATTTTAATGAATTTTAAGAACTTTTCTTTATTTAGTTGCATTTCATGCATGTATTATATTTTAAAATCATAAAAATTGTCACATTTTTCATTTCATGTAATCTTAGGTTTTAATTTTCTTTTTTAGAAATTAATTACCCTTTAATTGATAGATTAATATAAAAAATCACAAAAAAAATAAACATTAGCTTAATCAATTAGTTTATTTAATTTGTTAAAATGTTAATTAGGTCGTTTTGATAAAAGAAATTTAATTAGTAGTAAGATAAATATTTTTGAAAGATAAAATTTACCCTTGTTTTAATTTGGCCTAATTTTAGGGCTCAAAATCTCAAGTCCAACCAAATTCCCTACAATACAACCCTAATCTCCTCCTCTATATAATCTAGACCTAATTAGATACAAAAAATAGACTAAAAAATCGGACCTTCCCCACAAAATGCTTCCAAATGGAGTACCAAACGGGTAAAAATTGCTCGTGGTTGCTCACTTTATCTTTTTTCAAAAATCCTTCATGTTCTCGAGCAAAAAGGGGCAGCTGTGAGCACCCAATTTTTGCCCCGCATGAAA